>JAVKOQ010000527.1:0-29997 GCA_031835245.1 Balamuthia mandrillaris | reverse complement strand
GAGACAGAGCTAGAGACAGATTATTTAGTAGGTTAGACTTTGGTGGTGATGATAGGGATCCTCGCAAGTTCCTTCAGAGAGAGCGACGTGGTTTAATGGGAGAAGACATGGCCTCTGCTTCTTCGTTATCTTCTGGCTCAGCACAGGATCGTAACAAAAGGTCTCATCACCGCCAAAACGACCTCCGGAACAATAATAGCAATGATACTAACGTCATTGAGGATGCTCGAGCAATCATCGCTCAAAGAAAAGCAGACAGAGAACAACGAGAACGTGAAAGATGGGATAGAGGAACAAGAGGAAGAGGAAGACCAGATAAAGAAGGACGCGGTGGATGGGACAAGGAGAGAGATAAAGAGCGAGCGATGGAGTTGAGGATAGAACAAGAAGGACACCGAATTGAAGGCTCGAATGTAGAGAAAGTGAGAGAAGAGAATGAACTGCCAATTGCCAAACGAACAGTTGGACGGGGATGGCGGATTCTTCCTCACTCAGAGCGACACTATTTTAAAGACTATGACGACATGGGCGATGACAGAGATAAAAGGGACAGGGACAGAGACAGAGACAACAAGGACAGAGATGGTAGAGACAGAGAAAACAGAGATGGCAGAGACGAAAGAGGCAACCTAGAGGAAAATAGAGATCATGGTAATCAAGGCGAACAACAACAAGGCAGACAACGCCAAGCCGGAAGCAGCATGGCGGGTGGTGATGGTATGAATATGAGCGGTAGCACTCATATAGGACACCAGGTACAGGAACAGGGACAGGAACAGGAACGAACCGTTGAACAGGGTCCTGCAGACCGAGAGCGCGAGAGGGATGCGCAGGAACGCGCTCGCGAAGAGGAAGAGGAGCTGCAACGGGGAAGAGAGGAACTCAGAAGCATGTTGGAGAAACATCGACAACAAGATCGCATCTCCAGAGACAAGCACGAAGAGGAACGTCGCCGCAGAATGGAGGAAGAAAAGGAACGACTACGAAGAATAAAGGAGGAAGAGAAGCGGGTGCTTCAAGCGCGGCGACAACAAATAGAGAAAGAGCGGGCTCAACGCAGAGAGGAACGCCGGAAAAGAGCTGAAATGAGAGAGTCACGGGCCGGTCAGGGTGGCATTTCTGCCATGGTTCTACCCTCCACTCTTCAATCTGTGGATGGTGGGAGTTCTAGTATCTTTTCCACCGAAGGAACTAACAACTCAACAGGCATCACAACCGAAATATCCCCGCAACAACAATCCCAGTCACCAGAGCAGCAACAATTAATACCAACAGGAGACAGTAGGCACACAACGAACACCTTACAGATTGATTGTCTAGAGACGCTGGAAGCCAGGGAGGCGGCCGATATCCTGAAGGAAGTCCTCCTTGGCACAACCAAACCCACTCCTTGCCCTTTAACTCTTCCTACCCCTGCCAACAATTGCGCCACTGACGGCAACAATTACAACAGCAACGAATACAACAGCAGCCATTGCTTCAGCTCTGGAGCGAGAGAGCCTTATCTAGCCATGTCCTCACCAAGAGGGATGCATGATGTAATCACCTACTCAACTCAAACCCCTTTTTATTCTACTAAAGGTGACTACGACATCATCAACTATGACTCACAACTATCTCCTGAGCTAAGACAACGCTCTTCTTCCAATCCTGGGGTAGAAAGCTATGAACAACAGCAACAGCTAGAAGCACAACCGCAAGCACAAATACACCCACAACCACAACAGCCACAACCATATCAGATTGAAAAACAAGAATATGTCTTTGTTCCAGCGGCGACAACAGCTCCCAAACGAGGCCACAAACGAGACGCTCCCACAGCTCCTGATATTTTCATCTTCAACAATTCTTACTCCCTTCCCTCTTCTCCGAACAACCACAACAACAGCACTGCTTCTCCCTCCAACTCAGCTCTACCATCTCCGCTCATCCCTCCGTTATCCGCCGAACCTCCTCAACTCCCCACTTCTCGCCAATCCCATGTGCATCATCGAAATAGCAGCTTACCAGCAGCGGCTAGTGCTTCCAAGAAACCACGAAAGCCTCGCAAGAATAATAGCAACTTCACCAATAACAACAATCCATCAGATCATGAGTCTTCTGCTTCTTTACATCCACACGTTGCTGTAGAGATTCAACAAAAAATGCGAGAGCTGAGAGAGAAGGTGGCAGGCAGCCCAAGAAACTCCGCGATGGGCAAGGTCCTGCCAGGTCCCGGCCTTCTCAAATGGAACACTAAGCACTCAACTGGCCGCCCCAGGCAACATCACCCCAAGCTATCCACCAAAATCGCCACAGACGTTGCAGCTTCTGGTTCTGGTGCATCTCCTCCATCAACACAGTTGTCCCTCGAACACTCGGATCCCCTGCCTGCTTCTCATTTCTCTGCCTCTTCTTCCATTGCCCAAGTTGATGACCTCGCAATCTCTCGCCTGCACATGAACAATAATTCTCTTCCTTCAGCGGCACTTGGCAGTACCACCTCTGATCCCTTCCAACTGGAAGAAGACGTGTTGGATAGCGGTTACTCTGGTTTTCTTAGCGATGAGATGGAATTGGAACTGCAACTGGCAGGTCAGCACCAACTCTCTCCAACTCATCACCTTCTTCCATACTACCACCTACCCGACCACCTGGACGAACAAGACCTAAACTTCATCGCCAGGGGACATAACGAAGACCCCAAAGAAGAACAACCACCTCAACCGCGACAGCAGCAACAAATACAAAGACAACAAGACGGATTACTGAAAAGGGAGATGTCTGAAATGGTGGATCATGATATGCAAAGGAAAGAGAAAGATGGCCCCGAGTCAGGCGGAGATGTAGAAGAGGATGAAGAAGCGGAGGAAACGATGAAACCACCCATGCCCAAACTCTTTCTAGGAGAACCTCCGCCTGGTGCGCTAAGAGTGGTTTGTTCCGCAAGAAAGACGACAAGGATAAAAGAGGATATGGATGTGGAGGATGACGAGGATGACGAAGAGGGAAGCATGAAAGCTCCAATCCCCAAATTGTTTCTTGGAGCGCCTCCTCCGGGAACCATCCCGACTGAGGCGACCAGTTCCAGTTCCGCTCTTTCAGTCACACCACCACACAATAGCCCAAACTCTTAGCTGTACTTTTGAAGCAATTGTATACGAAGTGTATTTATTTAAATGGCGCAACTTTGTGTATTTTTTTTAAGTTAAAGCGGAGGAGGATGTTTCTGGCCTCATGGACGTCCCTATCAGCCATAAGATGCGCTCTCGACCTCTCGGATCAGGACGTGTTTCTCGCGCAGGGGCTACGCCGGGGCAGGATCGCGGGCAGCTGTTCTGGTGCTCGTAAGGGCCTGTGGCCTTCTTCTTCGCCACCCAGGAGCCCGCGTAAATGCTGCATGACCTCCAATGGTGGTCATTATATGTCGTCGGGGTGTAAAACTTGTATGCGGTCTCTTTTTGTTCCACCAATGGTGGTGATGCAACGGATATGAGCTTGTCCATCCTCCATAGAGGACCGCAATAGTGAGGACAGACATTCTTCGAAGCAGAGAGAAGAAAAGAAGGCAAAAGGTTCAAAACGAGTACATCCTAGGCACACTTCCTCCACCAGAGCGGAACGCAAAACGCGCGTTTCGTTGGTTCGTTCGGCTCCAGTGTCTCTGCATCTCTTTGACCGCCATACCCGTTCTGTTGCAAGAGGTTGGCCGCCACAGAATGCAGGCCCGCGACGACGCGAAAAACCTGGAATAATTGTTTGAGGAGCCGCAATTTAAAGCATTTTTATTTATTGTTTTACAAATGGGCCGAAAAGAAATGGCAAGGGATCCAAAGGGCAGCAAAAATAGTCCCTGCGCGTTCCCGCGTACTTTCAGCGGTGGAAAGTGAGTGTCGACAAGGACCACCGCCGAACCAAACCATTGCGCGTTGGCCTAATTCTATATTTTGTTTTTGGGTTTGCGCCGCAACACCACAAAGAAAAAGTAGCGACAAGAAAAATCAAGAAGCTGCGGGGAAAAGAGGTGGTGAGGGGAGAGAGGACACGAAGGCTTTTTGTGGTTGCTTGCTTGCTTGCTTGCTTGCTAACGTTTTGGTTTGAACTCGAAGAAGGTGAGGAGCAGATTATATTTTTATTTTTTTGTCAGTGGGTACAAGTCGCCCAGCTTTTTGTTTGTTGTTGTTGTTTTTTTTTTGATGTTTGGTCAAAGCGAACAAATAGCAAATGGCGAAGGCGAAAGGCTTTAGTGTTTGTTATCATTATTATTTTGTTGTTGTTGTTGGTCTTTTTTTCTGTGTGTGTTCGCCTATTTAAAGCCTATTGGGATCTTTTGACTGATGCACTAAAACCTCTGTTTTGCTCTCCTTCAAAACAAAAAAAAATGTATAGAAGAGAAACAATGCCCATCATTTACAGTCTTGTGGCAAGAGGAGCCACCGTGCTGGCAGAGCACGCCGCTGCCTCCGGCAACTTCATCGAAGTCAGTCGCCTCATATTGGACAAGATTTCCTCCACACAAACCGGCCGCATGTCTTATTCTTACGACAGGTATACTACTTTTAAATCTTCTTCTTCTTCTTCTTTGTTGCTTGTCTTTCGTTTTTGTTTCTCTTTTTCTTTTCATCTCTTTTTCGCGGCTATGCTCATCCCTTCCTTTAGACACTACTTCCATTACCTGGCGAGCGAAGGGCTCATCTTTCTCTGCATGTCGGATGAGGAGTTTCCTCGCCGCATTGCCTTTGCCTTCTTGGAGGACATCAAAAACCGTTTCATGGCCGTCTACAGGAAAACCTATCAAACAGCAATGGCTTTTGGCATGAACGATGAGTTCTCTCGTGTACTGCAGCGTCAAATGGTTGGCTCTCGCTCTCGAAGTCGTCTTGTAAAATAACACTAACTGGCTTGGTTGCTGCAGGAATATTTCTCATATGATCCGAGCGTGGACAAGATCGGAATGGTCCAAGCCAAAGTGGACGAGACCAAGAAAGTGATGGTGGAGAACATTGGTACATACCATCCACCTCAATTTTCCCGTCTTTTCATCTCTCACCTCTCATCTCTCTCTCTCTCTCTCTCGCTCTCTCTCTCTCTCTCTCTCGGCTTATGTCTTGGCTGCTTTATATTCACAAATTGCTTTTCTCAACCAACAACCACAAACCCAATAACAACAGAGAGAGTTTTGGATCGTGGTGAAAAAATAGAACTGTTGGTGAGCCGAACGGAGCAGCTGCAGGACCAGTCCTACAAATTCTCGCGAGAGAGCAAGAGGCTGCGGTGGGCAATGTGCTACACCAACGTCAAACTTTGGATCGCCATTATTGTTGTCATCGCTGTACGTTTCTTTCTTGTTGCTTCTCATTCTCGTCCTAGTTATTCTTCTTGTTCTCCTTCTTGTTCTCCTTCTCCTTCTCCTTCTTGTCCTTCTTCTTCTTCGTTCTTGTCGTTTCTTTTTCTTGTCTGGATGTGTTTGGCTGGCTTTTTTTTGTCCCTCGTTTTAACCTTGCAACAACCACAACAACAGATTTTGATTTGGTTGATCTCCTCGTTCATCTGTGGCTTCAACTACAAAAAGTGCAAGTAAGCGCAGCCAACCACAACAACCCACCCTGCTTGCGTTCCAAGTTTCCAATGAGCTCTTTTTTCTCAAGCTTTCAACCAAAAATAAGGTTCGATACCCTTGGTAGAGCAGAGAGAGAGAGAAGCTTGGCTCTTTGTCAATTCGTTTTTTTCAGGCGGGGTGAGGGAGAGGGGAGGAGGTCAGACGGAAGCAGTCGCTAAGGATGAAGAAGGACTTGCCGCCTTTGGAGGGATCCTGGCAGAGAACGAAGCTCTGGCTGAAACAGCGAGGGGCGTCCGTCGCGTAGACCACCACGCCGCTGGTCGTCACCAAGATGGTCTTTCCAGTGGGCCCTTCCGCGTTCTCTGTTTTTTTGAGCAAGTTTGGGAGAGAGAAAGAGAGAGAGAAGGAGAGAGAGAGGGAGAGAGAGAAGGAGAGAGAGGGAGAAAGAGAGAGAGAGAGAAGAGATGAGAAAGGGTTGATGAGAAGAAGGCAAGCAGCAGGTATGATGAAAAATGTTGGCCAAACCCAGGACTGGTTGACAGTCAATGGAGTGGACGGTGTGTTTGGTTGGAGGGAGGAGCTTGAAAAATTCGCTCAGGTTATGCGCTCCTTTCTTGACGGTGCCGTTCCACAGGAGGGTGGAGGTGTCGTTGTAGAACCGATGGAGCAACTGTAGGAGTTGGGTTTTTAATGAAAACGAGAGTGTTGAGCCTTGTCATTTTTTTTGGGGGTTGCGCCCCGAGAAAGAAGATAAGCCATACATGCCTCGTTGTGTCGTAGACGTTGTAGTAATAGTCCTTCAAGAGAGAGAGAGAGAGAGAGAGAGAGAGAGAATCGAGACGAGATGAGCGAACCATCCAAGAGGGCGAAAAAAAAAAGTAAAAGCCACAACAACACTCACCCGAATGAAGCTTTCTCCAGCGCGACCAGTGTCATCTATGAAAGCATCCGCTTCCCTTTCCTGATGAGGACCTGTTCCTTCCTCCCCGTTGATCTGCATGCCTTGCCGCTGGTTGCTTTGCATCTTCTTTCCTTGCTGGTTTATTTTCGCAAATAATCCAGATATTGCAATAATAATTAAATGCAACGAATTATCGGTCATAAAATCTAAGTAGCGACAATAATTCAGATAGATAGGAAAATAATTACAGGTAACGAATTATCGGTCATAAAATCTGAAGACCAATAAAATAACGAAAATTCTTCTCCGTTATACAAAAGGCTGCAATAATTGAAGTCTTGTAAAAAGTGTAACCAACCATTTTATACCATCATCTCAACAAACCACATAAAGCGGGACTAGGAAATGAAGGCGTTGTTGTCACGAACTCTGCTCCTGGTGACGGTGGTCTTCACCGTCTACCGACTCTTTGCCGCCGTCTTCGTGGACGCCGCCGCCGGGTTCGGCTGCGAGATTGCCCAGGAGGAGGCCCAGCAGTCCTGCACCCTGGACGAGAACATTTGCGTGCCTCTCTGCGAGCTGCGGGCCGCGATCGGCCTCTCCCTCAAGGAGTACTTCGCGGTGGACAAGCTATCCGAGAGCAACTGCTGTTGGCCCCTTCGGTTGCTCTTCCTTTGGGCCGGCTTCATCTACACCCCATTCCTGGTCTACTTCTGTGTATGCTCCATTTTCAAGAAGAGCAGCCATGAGAGCAATGTTCGTTTGTGGAAACAAGGCATCGTGATGACGGACGTGCAGCTGAGCCTTCTGGTGGGCTTGTTGTTGGCGGAGGCCTTTGGACCCTACCCTTCCCCGAACCTGGGACTGTTCATGTTGTACAATTTGGGAGACTTTGTGTTTCCGTTTGTGGTGATAGGCTATTGCTTGCTCTCCCTGCGTTCTTCACCTTCTGCTGTTGCTTCCTACAACCCCATCAAAACAGGAAGAAAGAAGTAGAGAACTTTGGACTTTCTCTATAAAATCATAAACAGCTTCATTTCAGTATTGCAGTTGATGTTCAACTGTTAGTATTATAGGAAAAAAATAGCAGGAAGAAAGAACCAAAACAACGACAACCATCCTCGCCCGTTTATCTTCCTCAAGCCCTTATTGAGCAAGACTGTTCCTAAAAGCAAAAAAGGTGAACGGGCCGGGCAGACAGCCTTTTGGAAACGCAGAAAGGAGGCCAGCATAGCATAGAATGAAAGGCTTTCTCCTGCCGTTGTTGGTCTCGTTTGCCGTGTTACGACTGTTTTTTGTGGCCGTCATCGACGCTCCGGCTGCGTTAGGCTGTCCTTTAGCTTCCGAAATAGCGAACGGCTGCGGCGTTTCCAGCTCTTCAGCTTGCACTCCGCTTTGCAACTTTCGAGAAGTCATTTTGGAACAGCTCCACGGCAGCAATTTCTCAACCTCTTTGAACAAGTACTTTGAAGTGGACCTCCTCACCAAGCACAACGACCAGCTGCTGCCAGTACAATGGTTCTTCGTATGGCTGTCGTTCATCTACACCCCAAGCATTATTCTTCTTTGCGCACGCTCTCTAAAAGCCTGCACCAGCAACAAAAAAGAAGACCCTGAGCGGAACAGAAAGGTTTGGAAGAGAGGAGTGGTCGTGAACGCGTTACACATCCTGTTCTTGGGACTGTTTGCAGCGGGAGAGGTCTACGGCCCGTTCCCTACCTCGGACCTTGGAAAGTTCCTGCTGTACAACGTGATAGACTATACCCTCCCATTCGCAGTCCTTCTCTATTGCTGGCTTTCGCTTCGAGCTGCCGCTCCTGCTTCATCGGCTTCCTTCTCCATTAAGAGGAGAAGAAAAGTTGACTAAAAGCTTTTTTAAAAATACAAAAAGAACTTACTAATAATGTCGGTTGATCCTTTTTGCCGAAGAGGAGGACTGCTGGTGCAAGGCGTGGTTGAAGAACCAGGGTTTTGCATTGGTGAAGCTTATCCGCCGTCTTCGTCCTCCAGTAGCGCCGCTGCTGTTGCTTGCCTCTCCTCTGCTGCTTCCGTCTTTGTCTGCACCAATTCCTCCTCGTTTGCTTCCTTTATCTTCTTCGCCACTGAAATGCTTCTTCAGCTTGGCCCAAAACTTGCTCCAGAGAGCCTCTGTGCTCTTCATGCAAACACTTGGTATCTCCACTTGAGAAAAAGTCAGGATGGTTCGTTTGGCGCTGTCGCGGTTATTGTTGTTGCTTCCTTCTTCTTGAAGCTCAAAGGTCACCTTGGAGACGTGGTCTGGTGGCCAGTCGCATGCTCGAAGTTCCATTCCTTGTGGTTGTTGTTTTGTGGTTAACTGATATGTAATAAAAAAGCGATGGAAACGAAGGAACAGGAGATACCGATAAGGTGATTCTTTTCTAACTTTCGTATGATGCCCAACAGCGCATTGCCATAGAGGTTGTAGCGCCCCAAAATGGCTGGTTGAATCTCACACTTGCTCTTGGTGGCCTTGCTGATGCGCTCCGAATTGAGCAACATGTCGTATACCTGATGAGCGGCAATGTTGCCGAATGAGATCACATGCACCAGGGATTCGGTCGGAATGCCGCCTATCTTCTCCCAAAAGTCGTTGGACCAACTTTTTGTCACTTTCTGTACTTTGTCTTCCGGAACGTTCTCGTGATCAAGAAAGACTTTTGTTTTCTTCTTTGACGCAGCTCTTGCTGATGTTGGTTGTTCATTTGCTGGTTCAGTTTCGTCTTCTGTGGTCGAATCGCTGTCTTTTTCCTTGTCTTTCTCTCTTTTGTCCTTGTGTTGATCTTTGCCTTTTGAGTTCTTATCTCTTCTTCCGATGACGTGACGAACGTCTTTGCGTTTGAGTCCACCAATATGATGTGCCGCCGAAGAAGGCGCAGATGATGCGGCAGAAAGAGGAACTGATGTGGCAACAAAGAAAGCGGATGATGAAGAATCTGAAGAGGGCTCTCTGTTTTCAGTAGCATTGAGGGGAGTGAGAGCGCCGGTCGTGCTGGATTCCAGCTTAAAGTCATAGTCATCAAAGTACTCGCGAAGCGTCATCGTTACAGTGGAGCTGTGGTCCTTCTTCCAATCTTTTCCGCAGTATGTTTGAACGATTTTGTTGTAGGGATGAAGCAGCACATTCTGCCCAAAGATCGTTTTGTTGAGAAGATAATAAGCACCTATGTGACGTAAAGAAAGGACGATGAGCATGATTGCTAGAACGCATCGAACGGACCAAGCTATACCTTCCAGTTGTTTGCTATTCCAACACTTGGTCTCTGTCAAGCGAGAGAGCTCATCGGAGTCGATGAGGCGAGAGTAGACCACTGAAGGTTCGTCCTGGAAGATTATGCTTTGGTAGATGTCGTCCGTCAATAAACATCCAAGTCGCTTCCATAGCGTTTTTTGCAGCTTCACAACTTTCTTCTCTTCATCAGCTGGAATATTGCGTTGTCTATATTCTATGCGAGTACCATACAGCACTTCCTTAAAGTAATACTCTACTGTGGAAAAATGTCTTTTTGGGAACATCAAAGCGATAGGTTATTTGAAAAAGAGAATAAAGGACAGCACAATAAAGGCAGAAATGCACCTATGTGTATGGCGACAAGGAGCTAAAACAGAAGCAGCAATACTTGCAGCGGCAGAGCCGGTAACCGTGGTTGTCCGCGTCATGGGAATGTTCATCACTTGCGGGTCAATCCCACCAATGGGAGAGGCGCTTCCCGTTCCCAAAGTAACGGCATGTCTGCGGGAGTGGTTGGAGGTGGATGGTGTAGAGGATGGTGACGAGACCCCAGCTGCTATCAGCCGCTTCAACGGATACTGTTGTTGAAGTTGCGCCAGAACGGCCTTGTGCTGCGATCGCACCCGTTCTCTTGGTGAGCTTGGATTAGCGTTGTGGTTGGACGAGAGTGGCAGAGTCGTTGGGTGATCCCTCTTTTCTCTGGCAGCGCCCAATGTTGGCAAGAAGTGGTGGTGTTGATATGACGTGGATGTAGAAGATGGCAACACGTCCGGAGCGGAAGAGGCTTTTGTTGGAAAGCAATTCTCTCTTTCATAGAACATGGAAGGAGGAGAGGCAGAGGAATAAGCAGGAGCGGAAGGATAATGAAAGGCATGAAGACTTTTGACAAAACTACTGCTGCTTCCTCCTCTATCGGATGATGATGAAGAACTAGACGAGAGGACTTGTTGTTGGGAAGAAGAGTTAATTCTCCACTTGAATACTATCTTCTTTCCGGCGACCAACTCTAAAACCTCTCCGCTAACCATTCCATCAAAGAGCATGAATTCACTACCAACTTGAACTGCTTCGTTCTTCGATATTGCTGGAGTTGATGCTGCTGATACAGAGGAAGAACCTTCCGAACTCAGTGACTTTCCTTCCTCCTCAGACCTTGGAGTTTCTGCATCGCTCGCACTTCTGTTCTTGGTTTTGAGAGGAGGAGTGCTGCTTCCAAAAGAAATTGACGTTGAAGATAGGGAAGTGGTTGAAGAAGAGGCAGAGGAGGAGGAGGAGGAAGAAAAAGAGTAAGTCGGTGAGGAATCCTCACGTCGCTTGTTGTGTCTACCAAAAGGAGATCTCGTTTTGGGCTTCTTTCCACTCCCACCAGTTTGTTCTGTGTTGGACGTAGCTCGCGAAACACCGCCGATGATAGGGGAGGACGAAGCGGAGGAGGAAGCAGCAACTTCTTTCGAAGGATGAACCAATATGGTCGCAACGTTGGAACTGTCGCTCCTGGATCGATGGTGTCGTTTATGTGAGGATGAGAGCTCCCTGTTGCCCTTGTCGTGCCTTAGGTTGAGATCGTGGTTTGTGTTTGTACGAAACATGGTCCTTCTCGGACTTTTGATGGGTCTTTCTTCTGTGGCCATCGTCGTCGTCGAGTGGTTGAACGTATGTGTATTTCTGTGGTTGCTTTGTTGAATGGTTGAAGGAGACGAGGTTGACGAAGAGGAAGAAGATGAAGAATCTTGCCCAGCAACAAAGTTGACAAAGCGACAGCGGGTCTTGGTCATAAGGGTCAATGTTGTCTGGTCCACGAACAGGGCATGCACCTCCGCCGGCAACTGCTTGGTGAACAACGTCTGCACTAGCTCCACCGTTCGTATCCCTTTCAACATCTTCCAATAATCGCACCAGCCTTGCTCGCAGGCTTTCAGCTTTGAAGCAGGCACGTTGAGCTGCCTGAAGCTCAGCTCAGTTTTGCCCTTCTGCTCCGGCGACTCCCTCATTTCGAACATGACGATGGAGTTGTGGTTGAGCGGCCAGTCGCGTTGCCTGGATTGTTGGATGATGCGCGTGCCCTCTACGAGAAGGAGGTGAAGGCCCATCCGAGGGGGATGCTCGTACACAAAGTTGCCGCCGACCACCTTGCTAACTACTTTCTCCAGTTTTGCATCCTTTTCCCCTTCTTCTTCGATGACATTAGAGGAGGAAGCAGTAAAAGAAGTTGAAGATGACGAAGATGAAGGATGGAGACGGCGAGATAACACGGCAGGGGAAGAAGAAGCAGAAGGAGCGGGTGAATTTGAACAAGATGATGAAGGAGAAGAGGGCCAAGCCGGAGAAAATGAAGAAACAGCAGAAGGTAACACCGGAGATGAAGCTGATAGTGTCATCTCTTCCTTCTTGCCCTTCCCTCCGCTTAGCTTCCACAGCGGCCGTTTGCTTGTTGTAGTTGTCCCTGAGGTTGACATCATTCCTGAAACGCATGCGCCATCGCTGTTCTGGCTGGTCTTGCCAGGGCTCGTGCTGGGAGAGCAAGCGGTTTCTGCCGAACTGGAAGAGCCACTGACCCACGGCGACAATGACGATTGTGTTTCCTCCGCTCTTGCAGAAGACGGTGACGGCAGGGTCATCGACGTATCGTCCTCTCCGAAATACTCGGAGAGAGACACATCATCCAGCAAAGAAGATGCAGAGGAGGAGGAGGAGTAGGAGTAGAAAGGAAACTCTCCGCAGAGAATGTAGTGATAAAGTTGTGCGGGAGGATAGTGGAAGAACACCGAATGTTCGATGGCTGGAGAGGTTCCGTCGGTGTAAGACATGACCGTGAGGTACTCCACAAAGCCGTTAAACTCAGAGTGAGCCTCCTCCCAACAACTCTCTCCAACGCGCATCTTGACTTTATCCAGCCAGCGCCCCACCCGAGGAAAGGAAGGAGGAGACGAGGCCGATAACTCGAACTTGAACAGCTTAGCGATGGAGAGCTGACAAGCTAAAAGCAAGTCGCAAATCGAGACATCCTCTCCTCCTCCTATATAGTGGAGTTCCCGTTTCTTCCGTGGTTTCTTCTGCTTCTTTCCTCCTCTCTTTGTGGAAACGTGGTTTGCGGATGACGAGAAGGCAGAGGGAGTGTCGTCGAAGAGTAGAGGTTTACGAAGGCGCGTCATGATGCTGCTATCGTCTAAAGCGCGAGCGACACCAAGTTGACGACCGGTGCTAGGGCCGACAAAGAAAGACGATGGAAAGCTATCGTTGTGATGCTTTCCTTTGCCCCTTCGACGTTCCAACCGCCGCGTTTGTTGTTCCTCTGGCTCTTCGTGTTCTCGCGGGGCTACTTCTTGCTCGTGTTCCGCTTTGCCATCCTTTTCATGTCCTTTTCCTTTCTTCTTTCGCTTGCCCTTTTTCTTTTTGTTCTTCTTGTCTTTGAGCACTGAAGGAGATGAAAAGTACGAAGGGAACAAGAGCTCTTGTTCCAGAAAGGCGACCGACCGTGCAAACTCCTTCATTTGTTGCTCCGAGTTGCTCAATAGATTCATCAACTGAGTTCGTAGGTTCTGCGAAAAGTTTGTATCATCACCACCATTGTTGTGGTTGGTGGTGTGGTCATTGCTGGCGTTACCCATCAAGGGATCTAACAAGAACACACGATTGAATTTGAGTAGGTTGGAGTCGCTCCATCTTGACATTCTCTCCAACATTGAAGAGGAGAAAGAAGGTAACGAAGAGGAAGAGGATTTAGAAGCAGGAGTAACAGAAGAAGCAGGATAACAAGAAGAAGAGGAAAGTCTAAGCGGATTCAACGAGTCTTTTGGTTGGTGGTCGTTCTCGTCGGGATGAGTGGGCCCCACGATGACAGGTGAGTTGCTGGAAAGTGGGTCGATTGGGGACCAGTGAGCAGGCAGCATGTACTTTTCGAACAGGTGTTGAAAAATAGACGCACTTTTTATGTTTGTGTGAAGCGATGGCAAACGAGTGAGAAAGACAGAAGACAGTAAGGAAAGCAGGGAGGTTCAAACCAGTCGCACAGAACGGCCTCGTGACCAGGTCGTGAGATATCCACCAGCACGGGCAGGGTACCCAAAGGGTTGATCTCCAAAAAGAACGGGTCTTTCGTCTCGTGCTTCAGTAGTTCCATGCGTTTGGGAATAAACGGAATGTTGTTTGTCTTCATGAACAACCAGACAGCTCTGCTGTTGGGTTCCAATGGAGAAAAGTAGAAAATATGTTGGCCTCCTATTCGTCCAAGCGAGAAAGTTAAGAGAGAGAGAGAGAGAGAGAGAGAGAGAGAGAGAGAGAAACAAAAGGAAGGAGAAGGTACCATCTGCAGGATAATTTCTGAGCAGGCTCTCAAAAGTGGCTCTCATGTTGTCATCCTTGAAGTCATCTGTAAAAGATACATTCACGGTGAGAAAAAACGCAGAGACAGAATAACAAGCAACAAAAGCAGGCGGGAGAAGCGTGCAACCATCATAAGGCATCGAGGCTAAAAGAGAATCTCTGGAACAAAGCAAAATGGAACGAATAAGTACAAAGTCGGAAAGCTGTAAAGTTGGTTCTGTTTCCTGTTGCGGCTCTTTGACACCTAATAGAGGAGCGGTGGTGGCCAAATGGAGATGTTCCATGGAGGATCTCAACGACACCGATGTCCAATCGGAGGAAAGAGGCCGCCGTCGCTTTGTCAGTGACGTTGGGCGACTCTTTACATCCAACAGGGGATCTTGATCTGCTTGAGAATGAGCAAGCCAATATTATAAACGGAAAAGAGAGAGAAAGAGAGAGAGAGCAACCATGGTTATGGAATGAGTTGGAACAGATCTTATCAAAGAAGTGCTGAATGATGGGATGCTTCTCTACAATAAATGCGTTGATGTGGTCCTTCAGAAAGTCATCCTGGAAGAGCAGGTTGTTGGAAAGCCCCTTACAAAAGCAGAACAAATCAGATCATGCAGAACATTAAACGAGAAGGAGTGTGAACTACTTGCAAAACTTTGGCAATAAGGGTGAGATTTCGTCTTGCTTTAGCAGAAGTCAGTGCGATTGTTGGTGAGTGGGACTCGGGATTGATGATTCCCGGATTGATGTACCTGTAATAATACATATTATTGTGAAAAGCATTAGAAAGTAAAAGGAGAAGCAGGCGAAGAAGAAGAAGAAAAAGAAGAAGAAGAAGAACTAGAATAAGAAGAAGAAGGACAATGATAATAACAAGAAGAACAAGAACAAGAACAAGAACAAGAACAAGAACAAGAACAAGAACAAGAACAAGAACAAGAACAAGAACAAGAACAAGAACAAGAACAAGAACAAGAACAAGAACAAGAACAAGAACAAGAACAAGAACAAGAACAAGAACAAGAACAAGAACAAGAAGAACAAGAACAAGAACAAGAACAAGAACAAGAAGAACAAGAACAAGAACAAGAACAAGAACAAGAACAAGAACTCGAAGAAGATGTACCGAAGCATTATGAAGCCACCAACAAGAGAATGAAGGTGAGTCGGCGTGTACTTTCTAGCCAACTCCGAAATGTAACGAACCAACAACCTAAAGGTTTGTTTTAAAACAGAAAGATAAACTATGAAAAACATATATAGGTTGTAAGTGATTACACGACTCCAACCTTATCTCGTTTGGCATTTGTTCGACGATCGTCGGGTTGGTAAAAGCGTCTAGAAACTCCTCCGCGATTGCTCTCAGATGTTGCTGATTCTTTGAGAGCTTTTCTGGATCAGACACCGACCTTGGGGACAAAGCCACATAGGAGACGAGAATAAGTAAACCAGTTTGAGCTGACGTAAATAAAAAAGTTCTACGTACGCAGAGTTGAGCTCCAGATTCAAGTCTTTGTCTTCCACTACTTTGACAATAAGCTTTCGTAGGACTTGAGATAGATAACCCATTCCATAACGCTCTAGAGAAAGAGAGAGAGAGAGAGAGAGGACAAAAGAGAAAGAGCTGAGACAAAATAGCGACGAGAGAATGCGAGAACAGAAGAAAGACGAGACGAAGAGAGCAATTCCTAACTGGTGTAGCGAGTAATGAGTTTGCTAGCTAGAGAGGAACCTCGGAGTATACGGGTAGGATCGGCTTGATGGCGTTTGAACTCGACCTCCATGGCCTCCCATAGCAGTTTATGCAGGCGGCTCTTCCTGCGACCAGCATACGTCAAAAGGCACGCAGAAAACTCATCGTAGTCGTCCGGTGGTACTATCTCATCCAAAGCTTGGAGATATCTTTGGAGGATAGTGTAAAAACAAAACAAAACAAAATACAATGATGAGAGAGAGAGAGCGGGAGAGAGAGGGAGGGAGAAGAAACAAACTTGGTGTGGTCCAACAAGAATGCCAAGATGCGTTGCAGGTAGGTTGCTTCGCTTCGTTCGAGGGCCATATCCTTGAGCATTTCCGAGCTACCAGGCTGAGCTCCCGTGCATAAAGCAATTTATCTGCAACAAATCTATCTACGCTCGGTGCTGTTTGTTGCGAACCTCGAACCACCTCCTCTCCGTCTTCCCCTCTTTTATTTCAACTTTTCTATTTTCCGAATTGTTTTGCGAAGAGACGTCTTCTGCTTTCCTTTTTTTGTCATTATATAAAGGTTTATATAGGTTGCAAAACGTGAGGCCAAACCTTCTGTTTTTCCTTTCATTTGTTGTTCATCAACAACCAGCTCCCCCTCCTCTTCCTGCTTTGTTGTTGCTGTTGAGTGTGCCTTTCGCTTGCGTCTCTACGTCGCCGTGGTGGTGTTTATGATGCAGATGACGTCGCTGCTGTATCTTCTCATCTATCCATTGGTCCATCTCTTGCCACTGATCAAAGAGCCACCGCGACCGCTCCAAGCGCGTGGTGGGAACTTGTTCGAAGGGAACTCTCCAAAACTTGACGTAAATGGTTTCTCCTACCAAACGACCGTTTTTCAGATCCCAAAAGCTTCGTGCCAGCTCGAAGCCCGTGTGAGCGCAAAACAAGATGTCTGCTGCTATATCTTCTTCTTTTTGTTGTGATGTGGATCGGTCCATGTCCTCTTTCGTTCGCCGCGGCGATGACAACAACGAAGCGTTCTTTTCCAACAATGCTAACGCTCCACCCAAGCGAGGAGGTAACGTATGTTTCAACGCTTCCGTTCTTCTTAACATCTCCTCTGCACTCATTACCTGCTCCTCGTCCTCTTTCTTCTCTGTCTTGTCATTCATCTCAGCTTCCTCCCGCAACTTTTGCAAGATTCGTTTTCTCTTCTTCGACTCAAAGCGAGTTCCTTCCGGCCAAATGCAAGTAATGATGTTAGCAGCAGCGGGGTCGTTATAGTCCGAAAGCAAGTCCTGCATTGCTTTCAGTTCCAGAGACATGGCTTTGGGTCCGGCCATGCGGGAGAGGAAGAAGTTGGGAGTGCGACTACCCATCGTGTCCAAACCTGCATCCCAACATAGCTCCTTTTTCAGTATATAACGCATTCTGTACTGATCCGAAAAGAAGTACTGGAAAAGAAAGCGAAGGTTAGAATGATGAAGAAAGGAAGCAACAGGGATTCCCTCACCTGAGGAAGTAATGTATCACCAGTGCTGTTGTGCCGCAAGAACAGCAGGAATGGTCTTTCTTTTAGCGATGACGATGCTTTCTGTGTCCCATTGTCGGATCGTTTCACAAGCTCCACGCCTTCCGCACAAACGCGAAGACCCATTACCTTCAAACATGGTCCCGCCAACAATCGTGCCCCCCAAACATGCTGCACCGATAGTATGTCAAACGTGACTCTTCCTCTTGCGTGCCCTGCTTCTCTCTTCTCGCCTCTCGCTTCTCGCTCTCGCTGCTCTCTTCTCTCTTCTCTCTTCTCTCTTCTCTCTTCTCTCTTCTCTCTTCTCTCTTCTCTCTTCTCTTCTCTTCTCTCTTCTCTCTCTTCTCTCTTCTCTCTTCTCTCTTCTCTCTTCTCTCTTCTCTCTTCTCTCTTCTCTCTTCTCTCTTGGAAGGAGAACATACCTGCAAAGTAAAGACCCAAGTTCTCCATTGTTGTTGATCCCAGCCAAACAGAACAGAGGTCAGATAGAGCCCCAGCCCAAAGACGTAGATGGCCAACATCTCATTGAAAAGATAGAGGAGGAAGAAGAGGAGGATGCGAGTGTAGGGGAAGTCCCTGTTCGTGACACAGTCAAAGCCAAGGCTCAAAGGAAGCAGCACAGGGCTTAACAGTACCACCAACACGAAAGCTAGTGTAAAGCCTTTGTTGTTGTCGTTTGTTTTTCATTGTTTTTCGCAACGGGTCAGGCATCGGTGCGAAGAAGGCTGAAAGAGAGTGACACGAACCTGTGTATGTAATGCTTCTTCTGACCCACTTCTCGAACCATTTGCCCCACTCGCCCTGTTGTGAAGTGTTGAAGCAGCCATAAGGTTGTGCCGTCCCAACGCTTGGCGGAGGAGCGTTGCCCTTGATGTTGAAGCGCCACTGCAGCCACTTCTTCATACTGTTTATGTGCCTGGAAAAAGAAGAAGAAAGAAAGAAAGCGCACAAGCTTCTTTCTGCTTTTCCTTTTCTATTTGAGTTTTCTTGGTTCTTTTTATTTGGCTGTATAAAGGATGTATTAATAAACACTTTTTTGAATGGTAACCCTTTAATGGTATATTTTCCGCAAATTTTTGATTTTTCATTGGTGATTTGAATATAAGTTTTAATATCCGTAACAGCGTGAATGAACCCTCGAAGTGGATCTTTTCCTGGAAAAAATACGATTGGTCCATAAAATCCGAAACTCCGCTTCTAATAATTCATCAAATGCAGGAGGAGTCATCTTTTCGAACTTGGCAAAAAAAAAAATGTTATGGCCTCACCTTCTCCTTTAGGTGGCGGTAGGCGCCCATCGTTTCCGCAAAGTTATACCCAAGACCACGGGCAAGGTTGTGTACGTTGCAGTTACTGAGGGTGGGGGAAAGCGAAGTCAGCTGTGGGGGAAGAGCGTGAAGAAGCAAAGGATATGGACAAACATACATTTGCACTATAGTCGAATGAACTCAGCGACTCTGAAACGGAGCAAGCCTACAAAAAACAATATACGAAGGAAGCAAAACGGAGCAACATAAAAAACGATGAGCAAGCACGCAAAGAAGGTTTGCCAAAACTTGGCAACAAAAAAAACACACATACGTGGACACTGCGAAGCTCAACTGTCTCTTCGGAGACAGCTTGTTTGAGGCTGAGAGACTGGTCGTCCACGTAGCCGTCGTTGAACTTGATCTTTCCTTTCACCACCAAGCCGTCCCCGTCGGCCGAAACGGGGGAGCAATGGGAGTAAGCCTCCATGATGGACCTTTCGGCGCAGCAGTTGTGCAACTGGTGGACGAACTGCTTGCGAAGAGGGCCGGGCAGGAGGCGTTGACGAACCGCCAGGTTACTTCGCAGTGGGCGTGCAAAAACTCGCCACAGGCCCTACCACCGCAACTACATCCCACCCACAAGCAAGCGCTTTCTTTTTTTTTCATAATCTCACGTGACACGTCATCGCTTACCAAATTTATATCAACATACGTCATTTGTCGACACATTGTGTTGCGATCGACAGGTTAGAAAAATGATTGGATGCAAGAATTCAGCGTCCAATGAAAAATCAAAAAGATACAGAAAGTTGGTGGAAATTCTTTATAGCAACATTCGTCATTCTCCGTGTGTGTAGTTTTTTTTTTTTTTGTAGTTTTGCTGCAAAGAAAGACACCAAAGGAAAAAAAAACGTCATAACACAACCACAACCACAACCACAAAAAAAAAATGAAGCGAGCCTTGATCTCGGTCAGCAACAAGAGTGGCCTCGGGGAGTTTTGTCTCTCCCTGGAGAAGCTGGGCTTTGAGCTGCTCAGCACCGGTGGCACCTACACCGCCATTGAGCAGGCCGGCGTGAAGAACGTCCGCAAGGTCAGCGAGGTCACCCAGTTTCCGGAGATTTTGGGCGGAAGGGTCAAGACGTTGCACCCTGCGGTACCACTTTTTTCCCCTCTCCTTCTTTCTTTTCACTTTTACGCCTCTCTCTCTCCCTCTCTCAGTCTTTCTGTCTCTCTCTCTCTTCTCTCTTCTCACCGAACACTTTTTTTTTTTGGGATTTGTAAGATTCATGGAGGCGTTTTGGCCAAGCGCACGGAGGAGCACTTGAGCGAGCTCGCCAAGCACAACATTTCTCCCATTGACGTGGTCGTTTGCAACCTCTACCCATTTGTTGAGGTATTCTTCTGCTGTTTCCCACTCTCAACTTTGTTAGCTTCATTCATCTTTCTTTCTTCTTTTTCACGGTTGTTGTTGTCTTATGTTGTTCTTTCTAAGCTCGTCGTCTGGTTTTGTTCTTCTTCGTTCTTCTTCTTGTTTGTTTGTCTTCTTCCGTTCTCTTTTTTTATAGAACACTCCTATTTGGTTTTCTCACATTACTTTCATCATCGTCAAACAATAGACAATCAAAAACACAAAGGCCACAGAAGAAGAGGTCATCGAACAGATCGATATAGGAGGAGTGGCCCTGCTGCGCGCCTCTGCCAAAAACTTTGAGTCTGTGCTCGTGCTTACCGACCCGAGCGACTATCCAAAGGTCCTTGCCGCCCTGGAACGTCCCGATGGCGTGAGCAAGGAGGAGCGGAGACGCTATGCCCTCAAAGCCTTTCGTCACACGGCCACCTACGACTCTGCCATCTCTGCTTGGCTCACTCAACAAGTGGGGCAAGTGGAGAGCACAACAAGCAAAGGAGCGGAAGAAGAGGAACAGAACAAAGGAGAGCAAGAAGAAATATTCCCTCCTGTGTTGGCCCTTTCTGCTGATAAAGCCCAACAGCTTCGCTACGGCGAGAACCCTCACCAACAGGGTGCCCTCTACCGCTGGATTGGCACAGAGGCTCCCTTTGAGCAGCTCCAAGGCAAAGAGCTAAGCTACAACAACCTGTTGGACATGGAGATCGCGTGGGGAGTGCCGCAGGACTTTGTGGAAGGCGAGGATACGGCAGCTTGCGTCTGCATCGTCAAACACAACACCCCGTGCGGCGTGGCTGCTCACCCTACCAACCTGAAGACAGCCTATGAGCAAGCTCTCGCCAGCGATCCCGTCTCTGCCTTTGGCTCCATCATCGGCGTAAACAAGGAAGTGGACCTGGAGTTTGTGGAAACCATCGGCTCCTTGTTCTTGGAAGTGCTGATGGCGCCATCCTTCACAGAGGAAGCCCTCCAATGGCTTCATATCAAGAAGAAGAACTGCCGTGTGATGCTCTACAAGGGACAGGCGAGGAGAGCTGGCGCACCGCAAGAGCGTCTGGAGATCCGCTCCGTAATGGGCGGACTCCTCGTCCAGACCCCAGATCGCAGCGGCGGCCCCGAGCAGAGAAGCCAATGGAAGGTGGTTACCAAGAAGCAGCCCACGGAAGAGGAGTGGCGTGCCCTTGAGTTCAGCTGGAAGGTTATCCGCAGCGTCAAATCTAATGCAATCGTCCTTGTACAAGGCACCAGGACGGTTGGCATCGGTAACGGCCAGCCCAACCGCATCGACGCCGTCCGTCACGCTGCCACCCGCGCGGGAGAGCAAGCCAAGGGCTCCGTCATGAGCTCCGATGCCTTCTTCCCCTTCCCTGATGGCGTGCAGGAGGCCGCCAAGTATGGCATCGCCTGCGTGATCCAACCGGGAGGCAGTATCCGTGACGAGGAGGTCATTGCGGCTGCGGACGAATTGGGTCTCGCCATGGTCTTCACTGGAGAACGCCATTTCAAGCATTGAACAGACAAAAAGGGCACTTAAAACCAAAAAGGTTACGAAGAATTCATGGAGGATTTTCTCTCTCTCTCTATCTCTCCCTTGTTCCAAGCAGTTATTTATTTTTGGGTTTATCGTTAATAAACTAACCCATGTTCTCTTTTAGTAGAAGAACTTGTTCTCTCTTTTCTCTCTTATCCCTCTTATCCCTCTTAAGGGCTAATGTGTCTCATTTATTAGCGTGCTTCCCATTGGTTGCTTTAAGTTATCTTTGAAGGTTGTAACAATACCACGCAGCCGTATGGACCGGCTAAACCACGAGAGTAACAGACCTGAAGGGAGCATCAACACCCATCAGCATCCCCTTCCCTTCACATCTCCATCTTCTGCGCGAATAAGTTGCTCAAAGACCCAGTTTCTCATCTAATATGGCGCTGAGCAAGGGGAGTGCGACAAAAGAAGCGCAAGAGTGATTCCAAAGGGACCCTTGAGAGGCAGGTTTAACGACGCAAATGGACCATTCGCAGTGACAGTAAGCACAGCCCACCAGTCAGTTAGGTGAGCTACCACCAAACTATTGTTGGCATCACAGTTGCGAGTATTCCCGAGCTCTCCGGCGTGAGATTGGCATGAGAGTATAACAACAACTGGTTTAATATACAATACGATCACTCGTTCTTTTTAGGTCCCGAGATGGAATCACATCTCGATTGTTTTTGTTTCGCAATGTAGAGGAAAGGACACTCGGAGAGGTTTGTGTTTCGTGTGGTCAAAGACTCCCTGTAGCGACTAAGGTTTGGTGCCTCTCAGTGCAGAATGCTGTGTCCATCCATTCTTCTTGGCTTCTTCCCTAGTAACAGGCATGCCCGATACTGCTCGTTTGTATTCTCTCTATTTTACTCAGATCATGTTTGCCTTTAAAAGAATAATGAGCTCATAGCGGTAATGAAGGCATTCAAAATGATTAACTGCATATCTCCTGCTGTAAAGCTCTTATTGGTTGACCACTTGAAAAAACGCAAACGAGTTGAACAGCTCGACGGTATCACCGGTCAACTCCTGCACTAATGAACTATCTGTTGCTATTGACCTGCCTGGATAGCACGATTGAGCGGATGATTCTTAAGATAAAAGGGACCACCACGCGACGTTGTTTGACTCCTCACTGGCAACCTATGGTAATTATTCTTTTTTGTTTTTTTTCTTACTTTGTTGTTTGGAATAGAAGGCCTTCTATTAACTTTTTACTCCTTCACTCCCTACTTTTTTTTCTCTCTTTTTAAAACTACACGGTGCACAGAGCGGCGCTCAACATGCTCAACCCCTTTTATGTGGTCGTTTTTGGCCTGCTTCTGGCTTCAACATTGAGCCTTCAGGTTCAGGGACAGACGTGTGTTCCTTGGGACGGACAACCCGCCTTTTGCGCTCAATTTGCGGACTGGCAAGGTTTGTGTTTTGTTCTTCTGCTTGTCTCGCTCTGTTTGTTTTTTTCTGCTTCTAAACAGTCCTCTTGTTCACTTCTCTGTCTTTGCAGTTCCGAACGTTCATATCTATGTTCCGGTCAATTGGACCCTTGACGCCCTCCAAACCCCAATCCGAACGGCTGTGAACGTAGCGGGTGCCATGGGTGACGACGGTTCCGTCGGCTCTCGCTGCAGGCAAATGTGGGCTCGTCTCGCCTGTTCTACCTACTTGAGGCCCTGCGCTAACATTACGTCGGTGGAAGGAGGGGAGCTCTATCCAACGCCTATCCAAACTTGCGACTTCAAGTGCGAAGAATATCGTACATACTCCTGCTCTTCTGTTGCTCTGTGTAAGCTTCTCACGCACACAAAACACCAAAACAGTGTCCTTCTGCAAGGCAAATGCTGAAGGTAACGGTGCCGTAATCGGCTTAGGCCTTTACTTCCCTCCAGGATACACCCGTCCTCTCACTTGCAATGAGACGGACGTCGATGGACAACCGTTCTATCAAGCTGCCAACTACTCCGTTGCTGTGGGATCGGGAAATGACACCGAAACCTATCCGCTGCAGTGCAACCGATTGGAATCGGGCGGCGCTTTGGTGCTTTGCGAAGCGCCACTGGAGAACGTGGGCCAGACCAACAATTGTGGCTTCGAGTGTCCTCTTCCTTCCTATACGGAAGACCAGTACGATTCCGTGAAGACTATGCAACTGGTGCTGAGCTGGTTTTCTTGGGTTCGTCATTGCTCTCATGTGCGAGTGTTTGTTCCCATGGTTTTACTGACTAGCACGAATCAACAGGCAGGCAGCCTGGTGGTCATCCTAACTTATGCCCTCCACAGCAAGCTGCGCCTGTTCCCAGCTAACCTCATCATGATGGCAGCGGTAGCGGCCCATGCAGAGTCAGTGGGAATGATCCTTCCCACCTTCTTCGGATACGACAACACCTGGTGTGGGTTCGACACAACCTATCTCATTCCTGAGACAGGGGCTGCTGGTGGCACATTGGTGATTACCTTCCGCATTGAGGATCTGGCGGTGGAATCCGGATTGTGCACCTTCCAAGGATGGTTGGTGCAAATGGGATTCTTGTCTAGCACCATGTGGTGGGGCATCATCGCCTTCAACATGTTCCTTTCTGTATGTTTTCTTCCGTTGATACTTTGTTGTTAGTTCTTGTGCTGCTTCTGCTTGTTCTTCGTCTAACATGAAAGCGTTTCGTGGCCAGGTCTACTTTGGAAAGAAGCTGCCGACCACGAAAACATGGACGGTGGGCTTACAGGTTGTGTTGCATGTATGCGGATGGGCTGTTCCCTGTTTCCTCATGCTCGTCCCAGCTGCTGCTGGACAAATATCCTTCTATCCTGGCGCCACTTTGTACGCCATTCTCTTCTATCCTCACATTTTACTCCTGGAGTCTTTCCCTCTTTTGCTTCTCCTCTCTCTCTCTCTCTCCTCTCTCTTCAACATACGCAGAAGAACTAACCCAAAGAATGATAACAGCTGTTCTTTGGATTCGGCAGATGTTTATTTCTTGGTGTTTTGGGCCATTCCTGTTGGCATCATCCTGTTGGTTGGCACTCTCCTGTTCTTGGTTTCTCTGGTTCGTCTCATGCAGTTTGCCCGCCAACTGAAAGAGTTGAAAAAGACCTGCAAGACCTACTTCCGTGTGATTCTCTTCATCCTCATCTACCTGAGTCTCATCACGTTCATCTTCGCCTATTCGCTGCGAGTGGTCACCGCCAAGGACACCATCGAGGATGGCTACTCCGACTACTACAGGTGTCTCATCTTGGATCGATCTGATTCTTGCTCGTTGTCCGAGGAAGTTCACAACTATGGGCTGGCGGTGTTGAGGAGCTTCGCGTACTCTTCCCTGGGACTGTTGCTGTTCTTTAACTTTTGCATCAGTCCCTCCATGGGTCGCTTCTGGTGGCGCATCATCACGCACTTGGGACAGGGCAGGTTCAGCAGCATGTTCACCAGCGACAAGACGCCAAACACCGGCAAGTCTCCTGGCAAGACCAAGAAGCACAAGTCCTCCGGCAGTAACAACATGATCACCATGAGCATGGATGAAGAAAAGGACGAGGGACTTTAGGAAATGTACATTTTTGCTCCCCAACAAAAAACAATACTGCACCATTTCGGTTGTTGGTTCTCTCTTCTATATCGTCAAACCTTGTTTCTACTATTATAGAAGCACAACAAGAAAGAAAGAAAGAAAGAAAGAAAGAAAGAAAGAAAGAAAGAAAGAAAGAAAGAAACGACAAGAAAGAAAGAAAGAAAGAAAGAAAGAAAGAAAGAAACGACAAGAAAGAAAGAAACGACAAGAAAGAAAGAAAGAAAGAAAGAAAGAAAGAAAGAAAGAAAGAAAGAAACGACAAGAAAGCAATGTCGGCATAAATTCCAACTACAAAAAGAAAGAAGAAAGGTAAGAAGAAAGCAGAAAGAAGAAGAAGAATGGAGGGGAGCAGCAGCACCGCGGGAGCACCAAAGAAGCAGCAACAACGGGAAGGCGAAGCAACAGCAGCAGCACAACGCCCCAAAGAACCTTCGCCATCGGAACTGGAGTCGTTGCACCAGCGACTGGATGCGTTGTTGGCTCTCTTCTTTCAAGACTTTGTGCTCTTTCGCAAGGCTCACCAGCAGCTCTCCGACCACCTCAAACAAGTAAGTCTCTCTCTCTCTCTCTCTCTCTCTCTCTCTCTTAACTTACTTTTGTGTGTGGAAAAAGGGTCTTTGGCAAATGGGCAGAGCGAGGTACGCTTTGGGTGGGTCGGCCATCACGCCCTTGCAATACGATTTGGCCAACATGAGAGCCACTCTCACCTTCACGGAGACTACCGCCACCCCAAAAGAGGATGGAGGAAAAGAGGAAGAAGAAGAAGAAGAGGGTGGCGTGCTCAGGCAACGGCGTCGAGGGAAGAAAGATGAGGGAGAGGCAGAAGAGCGGAAAGAAGAAGGAAAGGGTGGGGAGACGAAGAAAGAGAAAGGAGAGGAAGGGGAACAGAAGGAGGAGGCCAAGAAGAACAAGAGTCGTTCCAATGACCCGTTGTACTGGTTTGGAGTGTTGGCGCCGCCTGCCTTGCGGCATTCTCAAAACCACTTTCGCCAAGGTGTGCTGGTTTTCTTTCATCTTTCTTTTTGTTCTTTTTGTTGTTGTTGTTGTTGTTGTTGTTGTTGTTGTTGTTGTTGTTGTTGTTGTTGTTGTTGTTGTTGTTGTTGTTGTTCTTCTTCTTCTTCTTTGTTCTTGTTCTTGTTCTTGTTCTTGTTCTTGTTCTTCTTCTTCTTTCTCTTCTTCTTGTTCTTGTTCTTGTTCTTCTTCTTCTTGTTCTTGTTCTTTCTTCTTCTTCTTCTTCTTCTTCTTGTTCTTCTTCTTCTTCTTCTTCTTCTTCTTCTTGTTCTTCTTCTTCTTCTTTCCTTCTTCCTCTTCTTTGCTTCTTCTTCTTCTTCTTTCCTCCTTATGAACTGACTCTCTTCCCCTGCCACACCTTTGCAGCAGCGATGACAGCACTTGAACTGGCTCGTTTAAAACACAGAATGCAAGTCAGGGCAACAGAGTACGATCAACTTTATGACCAACTTCTTTCTTTAACAAAGTGACGTTTTGAAGAGCTCTCTTTAAAGGAAGGACAAAACGCTCTCCAAAGAAGCAGCACCGCTTCCGTCGCCATCAGCAGCACTGTCACCATCGCCTCCATCTTCCTCGCTGCCACCATCATCTCCATCTTCTGGATTCTCTCCTGTTTGTTTCAAGATCCATTGTCGAGCAGTGGCTACGTAGGCCCAAACATTGGGAAAAGTTCCAACCTGCTCGCTGTCATCGCCGTACAAGGGAACGCCCCAGCTTGTTACGCCGACCAGCACCGGCGGATCGGAGTCGAGGAAAAGAGGGCCTCCGCTGTCTCCTCTGCCCACCCCTCCCTTTTGTTGAGGAAAGTGAAAGAGCGAGCGAGCGAGAGAAAAGTAAGGAAGGAGGAAGACAAAGAGCAAGCAGAGAAAGAGAGAGAGAGAGAGAGAGAGAGAGAGAGAGAGAGAGAGAGCAAGGCAGACACAGATACGAACGTTTTGAGGGTCATCAATGCCACAGATGTACCACGTGCGGTAGAGGTCGAGTATGAAGTCCTCATATGCCTCGGGTATCTCGGTGTAGTAGGCTTCAACACACTCTTCTGCGGTTTGCGCCAGGAGGTCGTTCTGCAGGAGGAGGGTGCTGTAATAGGCCGGGCCAAAGTAGTCCGTCACACCCCATCCTATGAACCTCAATGACTGGCCTGTTGTTTAGGGTTTGGCGGAAACGTACTTAATGAAGGAGCGATACCGGCGTAACGTTTCGAAAAAACCAGAGGAAAGGGAAAAAAGGCGTTACCACTCCAGTCGTCGCTGTTGGCGGTGGCGTCCAGGGCAATCGGAGTAATGCCCTCCACTTCACGGTCCAGCTGCAGCACCGCAAAGTCGCCCACCACAGACAGGTGGTCGTAATCAGGATGGACCTTCTTCTTCACAACGTCAAACTTGAGGTGAGCCAGGGTGGTGGAGGCCTCTTTCTGACTGATCGTAATATCAGTCGTGTTGAAGAGAACCGAAAAGGCTTCGCTGCCCACTTTGCCGTTTTCATCGGTCACGCAATGAGCAGCGGTTAAAACGTGACGAGGGGAAATAAGAGTGCAACCGCAGAGCTGGGTGTCATAGACGAGAGCTTCTTCGTCAAGGGCCTGGAAGTAAAGAGCGCCTTGCCAAGGATAAACTCCGTCCGCTACTTTCTCACCCTCGAATACTCGCGCCGTTTCTTCTTGGGCGGCGAGGAAAGGGAGAGCAGCAAGGAGGCAGAGAACAAGGAGACCGGAGTAGGAGTGGTAAGACGCAGGCATTCTGTGCTGGCAGTGTTGTTGTAGTTGTGTCATTGCTGACCAGCAATGATATGGCTTGAAACGTAAAGGGGCTGCCGATGAGGTGCTAGTTCATATTAATTAACTCGCGTTCAACAACGCCGATATAACCTCTTTATGTTTATTGATGTAATAAAAGTGTTGCGAGAAGGCCCACCCAAAAAAACTGGAGAGGCATCGAGCGCAGCGGCCCCTGCCTCTCCGCTGCCCCAGCCCCGCGCCCCGCCCCAGCGGCCTCACCCATGCCAACCTCTATCTCTCATCCGCTTTGCGGCCGCCGAAGCATAACATAAAGAAATATTGTAAAATTGAATTGTTTGATATTTCATTGGACAATCTATTGCCTAATATGGATTCAAAATCTTGGTCATGCTGTTCGACGAACACGGAACATTTTCTACGGCCCGATTGTCCGCGTTGATTTTGTGGAATTATGCAGAGGTCCGATGGACATGTTCCGTCCCTTTTTGTTTTCCATCAACCACCAATTTTTATCGAAGACTTTCCAAATATGCACCAGGCTGACGCCCGTTCAACCAACAACATAACACAAAACCGAAACCTTCTTCTTCAACAACTCCAAGTCAAAGAAAGCAAAGGGAACAACGGTCCCCCCCACTGAAGTGCAACAACCTGAGAAAGGGAGGACTGAAGGCGTCACCGATCAAACAGTCCTCTGGTTACATTTGAGAGGCAAAGACAAGAAGAGAAGGAGAAGGGGAGCGTCTAGGAGAGAGTTGTGTTCGCTGTTTGGCCGCCTCCTGGGCAAAGTGTTGTCCTTGGTTTCCTTTTGTATTTACTTTTATCTCTTTTTGAATAAGCAAAAGAAAAAACAATGGAGGAAACCAAAGTCAACGTTCAAGAGCTGTTGATGATAGAGTTTCTATCCTCGGCAAACAAGTTGCTTTCTGGTTTGGTACGGAACGCACTCCTCCTTGTCTATGAAAGCCACTTCCCTCTTTAGTTTTTAAATACTTTTTGGAGCATTCATATCTACCTCTCTCTCTCTCTCTCTCTCTCTCTCCCTCCCTCCCTCCCTCTCTCTCCCTCTCTCTCCCGCTCTCCCTCTCTCTCCAACTTGTTTCATGTACTGTTGCTAAAAGCTTCTTCGGATGAAAACGATGCTTCTTGCATAAACCAAAACCGCAACAACATAAAACCAGGTTAAGTCCTTGACAGAGCAGCTGCACACGCTGTTTGAGGAGGATCAAACGGTGAAAGACTCGGAGCTGTTTCAGGCCACCTTGGCCGGGTTCAGGAACCTTTCTGTGGCCGACCGGAACGCCCTGCGGTTCTTTGTGGACCAACTGTTGGAGTGGAGGAAGAAAAAGAAGCCAGAGGACTCGGACAACGTTAAGGTTCCTTCTTTTCTCTTTGTCTCTCTCTGTCTCTCTCTGTCTCTCTCTCTCTCTCTCTCTCTCTCTCTCGCTCTTGTTCATTATTGCTGCAATAATGAACAACAAAGAGAGAAAGAAGCGGGAAAGATGAACAAGTGGAAGAGGAGGAGCAGATACTCATCTTTGTTCGTTTTTTTGTTCTTGGTAGTTGCTTCGAGACTATCTGTTCTTCACGGTATTGTTGGTGCTGCCGCTGAAGGACCTGGACGCGAGGGAGAAGCAGGTGGCCAGCCTGTTTGCCGCCTGCTGGGACTTTTTCGAGAGCAGCCACGAGGCGGAGGCCAATGAGGGCGGCAGCGGCGGCGATGCGGCCGTGGGCGGCACCGCTCAGGCCAACCGCCAGCTCGTTAGCTCCCTTTGTACAAAAGTTCTCGCTGCCATTTACCCTCACAGGTTTGTTTCCTACTTCTTCACTCTACTTTCATCTCTTCGATCTCTCTCTCTCTCTCTCTCTCTCTCTCTCTCTCTCTCTCTCCTCTTTGTGCTAACTAGCTCTCAACACCGAAACGCAAAAACAGGTTTAACAGTACACCGGATCAGCTGGATGATCTCTTCCACCTGAAGAAGGACGGCAAGGGCGGCTCCAAGAAGAAAGTGGAAAAGGCTCACGAGCAAGTGCTCGTGCAGTACCTCTGCCCCCTGGTGGAGAACGAGCTGGACTACGAGCAGGACCAAAACTTTCTGGGCTTCCGGGAGACGCTCGGCACGACCTTCGCCCCAATCGTCGGCAGCTGGAACGACAAGAAGAAGGAGAAGAGCGGCTTCCGCTCCGTCATCAAGACCGTCATGCGCTGCGTGCAGCACAGCCAGGACATCGGCAGCCGTTGGGGGGCCTGGCTCAGCGATGCCAAGAAGAAGACCGAGAG
>JAVKOQ010000526.1:0-30189 GCA_031835245.1 Balamuthia mandrillaris | reverse complement strand
AGGGAAAAAATGCGGAAAAATAGGACTCTGCCACGCAAGAGCACTGAATTGATTGACAGTCAGGAGAGGGAACAGGTCCTACGTCGATGGGTGGATCTGGCCATGAAGGAACGTCTTAGACTGGGGACCCTAAACGGTAATCGTTCGTGGAAGCCCGCTTTGCAAGCTGTGCAAAAAGAGGCAAAGATCCCCGAGGGTTTTGTCAAAGGGGACAAGCTAAATCAGTTTCTGGAGGAAGCGTTCAAGTTGGCGGTGGAAAAGTATGGGCACCTGAACACTACCACAGTCAAGATTCCTTCTCCCAGGGTGAACCAAAAGGAGGAGGACGACAGAGGGGCAGAGGATCAGTGTAACTCGGTAGCGGATTCGCCCCGCCGAGAGGAAGGGACAAGTGTTGTGCCCAAGGGGAAGATTGATTCGGACTCAGTCAGTGCAGACGGCGTTAAGGAGCGAACCAATAGTCAAGTGGCGCTGCTGTTTGATTGTATTAGCCGTGTTTCTCACGAGTGTGGTAAGCTCTCCGAGGCAGGCGTACTCTCACTCGCAGTGATTGTACGATTCAGGGACCTGATTGAATCCCTCGACAAGGAGATCAATAATCTTATGGTGGAAAAGGAAGTGCAAATAGTACCAAAGGCGGCCTTACTCTGGGTTCCCAACGGTCTTACGCGGAGGTGGTCGGATCAGCTCCGCGGTGTGATATGATTACTGCGGAAAGGAATTTCCCTCCAACGGCAACTACGGTCAGCGCGCCAAGCTTGGAATACTGGAAGGAAGAAATGGCAAAGGAACAAGGGATATGTTGGCAGGATAACTCCAACATATACAGGAGGACGTGGACCAAAGATACAGTAACCGACCCGAACTATTGGTCTACAGTAAAACCAAAGTATGGCTTTGCCAGTCCCTACTCCAAGGTAGGGGCGGTGGAGGGCAGATCGATTGGGGTGAGCGGTAAGGACCTTAAGAAGGAAAAGGTAAGTGAGAGGATCTTCGAGCTGGGGCTCAAGCACGTCGGAGTGTGGAAAGTAGGAGAGAAGAATGGCACGCAGCATTGGGGAGTTACTTTGGAGACGGCCCAGGCTGCCGAAGACATTATTGCGGAAAGCGCCAGGCTGTATGCTTTTACCCGCTGGTGGGTGGGCAAAGCCCGAATTGAAGAAGCCAAGAATGAAGGTAAACCGCTGTGGAAGCCTAAAGAGCAAAGAAAGATGGAGAAGAAGAAGGAAAAGGAGGAGAATGTTGGAACAGTGGCCTTGGACAGCTCTTTGGAACTCTCAAGCATCGCGCTGGCTGAGGAGGAGTATCATGGTGCTGCCAACTGGTCTGACATTGTGGAGGAGGAAGGAGAGGAGACCCAATGACTTCAGTAGCGTTTGTCAACTCTAGGGGCTGGGGACAAGAGGAATTGGTCAGCTGTTGGGCTGACAGTAAGCAATTTGACATTATTGGAGTGTGCGAACATAGGAGGATGGTTGCCCCTCGATTGGAGGGGTATCGGTGGATGGGTGGAGGGGCTGCTCCAGGGAGGAGTGGCTATGGAAGGGGTGGCGCAGGTTTCTTTGTTCGAGAGGGCTTCAAGGGGAACATCGGAGAAAGGAAAGAGTGGCGAACACCCAACTCCACTTGGGTGGAACTGGCGGGACAGGGTTGCATCTTTATAATCGGTATAGTGTATCTCCCTCCAGGAGGTACCGTGGACAACTTTAAGGTCACCTTGGCTGCGATTGAGAAAAGAATCCTGGACGTGGTCAAGGAAGGAAGACCCCTGATTATTGGAGGTGATTGGAACGCCAGGGGTGGAAAGGGATGGAATGGTAGAGGTGAATCTACTTACAACACGAGAGGAAAGGTGTTGGTGGAGGCTTTCAAAAGGCTGGCCCTCTCGTTGCCTCAGCTCGAAGAGGAAGCGCCAGTATTTACATGGAGAGCTGGAAAACGAAAGAGCATTGTGGACTATGTGGTAGCATGGAGATGGACGGGCAAGGTAGTTGGTGACAGATGGCAAGCTTGGACCGATCATCGACCACTGGTAGTCGAGTTGAAGGACCCAGCAGATAATTGTGGCGGGGGTTGGATGGAACGATGGAAGTGGAAGTCCTACTCGGAGGAAGATCGCAAGAGGAGGTGGAGGGAGTACAAACGCGGGTGCAAGCGTTTCTTCAAAGGAGAGGAATGGAAGGCCATGGTCAAGAAAACACGGGAGGGAACAGCTACTGTTGAAGATCTTTGGAGCAAGTGGAAAAAAGGATTGTGGGATTGTGCAATGAGATGGTTTGGTAGAGAAAGGAGACTGATAGGAGCAACAACAAGCAGGGCAAGGAAGCCATGGTGGACAGCAGAGTTAACATCCTTGAACAAGCAGGTAGCGATAGCCCATGCTCAGTGGCTAAGAGAAGGAAAGAATGATGGAAAGGCCAGAGAGGAATTTGTGGAACTCAGAAAAAGGTTTGTGAAGTTGTGGAGAGCCAACAAATGGGACTGGATGAAGTGGAAAAGACAAGAGAACATCAAGGAAATGCAGAAATGGATCGGCAACATGTGGAGGATAGTGGCAAAGCGTAGAGCAGAGCCCAAAGCAGTTAGGGAGCACCACGGTAGCCCGGCAGCCTTCAAGGAACATTGGGCAAAGCTGGGAAGGAAGGATTCTTCCATTGGGAGCTTGCATCGAGAGGAAGCAGGTCCAGAAGGACTGCCTTGGTCTGGTAGTAACTGGCTTAAGAAGGAGAGTTTTAATCTTGCATGGAGGAAAAGATTGAGGGTGGGCAAAGCAGCTGGGGTGGACAATATTGATGGGGAAATGATGAAGTATGGAGGCAAACATGTGCAAGATGCAACTTGGACGCTGATCAAGGTCATTGAGAACCAAGGCATATTCCCCAAGGAGTGGAAACAGGGGGTGGTTATTCCCTTGCATAAGGCAGGAGCTCCCCAGAATCCAGCAAACTATAGAGGTATTACTCTCCTATGCAATGCAGCCAAGGTGTTTGAAGGAGCTATCTTGGTACAATTGAACATACAAGCAAGAGAGCAAGGGTGGATAAGTAATTGCCAGGGTGGATTTAGAAAAGGAAGGGGAGTCATGGATCAGGTGTGGCGGTTGAAGAAATGCCTGATGAAGAGAAGCAAAGAACGTACCTATATTGCTCTGTTGGATATCAGCAAGGCATATGACATGCTTGACCATGACATACTGGCAAGGACATTACGCAAAAGAGGAGCAGAAGAGGCAGCAGTGGGTATCATTACAGAGTGGTACCATGGTATGACGAGTGTTATTCGCATGAATGGGCAGCTTTCAGAGGAATTTCTGGTGGAAAGAGGAGTTAAGCAAGGAGGAGTTTTGTCTCCATTCTTGTTCAATGTATACATTGATGTGGTGGCAAGAAAGCTACAAGCTGCAGAGGAGAAGGAAAGAGGAGATAAAGCAAGGAATGTTTGCTTGTTGTTTGCAGATGACTTGGCAGTGGTGGCCAGCGACCCATTTGAGCTTCAGAGAAGATTGAATGTAGCAGTGGAGGCAGTGAATGCTCTGGGACTTCAGTTCAATGCAAAGAAATCAGTGGTGCTAGTACAAGGAAAGAAGGCTCATTTTCAAGAGTGGCGACTGAAGGGGGAGGCTGTGAAACGTGTGAAGGAGGCCAAGTACCTGGGACTGTGGTTTGAAGAAAGTGGGGAATGGACAACTCATGCCAAGGAGAGGATCACCAAGGCCAAGCAAGCCCTCTACAGCCTTAGGCAGCGGGGAGCCATTGCCCAAGGCCTTGGTACACGCACTGCCCAGATTGCTGCAGAGGCTATTGTCAAGTCTACCTTGTCATATGGATTATGTATGACAGAGCTTTCCAAATCATGGTGGAAGAAGATCGAAGCAGTGTGGAATGAGACAGCAAGAAGTGTATTGCAAGTTCATCGAAGGCCTGTGGCGGGGGTTTGTAGAGCAGAATTGGGCTGGTTGACCATCAAGGCCTACTGTGAGTTGGAAAGACAAGCAGTAATTCATCATGCTGAGAGGCAAGATGGCCACTTTGAGCTACTTGAAGAGGTAAGCCAAGCAAGTGAAGAGGAAGGGGAGAAGAATGAAGGTGAGGGAGGTGACGGAACGACAGTTGTTGAAAAGAAAGCCAAGAGGATGAGGGCCTTAACTCGAGTAGCCAAGATGGAGTATGCAGCTGAAGGAGAAAGAGGAACAAGAGCATGGCTATGGCATAACTTCTTGACAAATGGAAGATGTTTGGTTGGACAACAACGGTGCTTAGTGATTACCAACCCAAGGAAAGAACGTTTGATGAATGCTATTCGCTGTGGTGGACTGCCTATTGGAAAAAAGTGGGGATCCATTCAGCAGTCTGAGGTGGATAGCAAGTGCCCTGCATGTGATGCTGAGGAAGAAACAGCAGAACACTTCCTGTTAAGGTGTCCTAACCTTTGGGAAGATCGCTTTAGAATCTGGAGTGTGGACAATGGAAGTGAAGAACAAGTCAGAAAGCTGATTATTGAAGACTGTACAACAAAGCTCCTGTCAAGTGGAAAGAAATGTAACAGAGCTCAAGAGATGGAACAATGTAAGCAAAGTTGTAAACGAGTCTGGAGATTATGGGCAGCAAGAGCAAGTTGGAAGCATGGAAGTTCTTCTGCATTTTATCAGTCTTTGGAAGTAATGTAAGTAAGGAAAAGAGGAAAAAGGAAAGGGAAAGAAAAGGATAGCTAGATGATACAAAGTTGGTCTGAAATCTCATTCAACACCTTTCACTTGTGAATTGAGTAACAATTGGGAAGGCATTGAGGATGAGGGAGTAAGAAAAGTAAGAGTACACTATGTATGTACAAGGCTTACTTTTTATGTATAGATTGGTGTTGCTCTCAGAGCAAATAAACTTTTTATTACTACTACTTATGTATTCAAAAGCTCTCAGAGCAAATAAACTTTTAAACTTTTATGTATTCAAAAGAAACTTAAAGACCTCAGCCATAAACTCCATAAAGCCATCACTTTCCAAGAAGTCAACACAATTATCAACAGAATGAAGAACAAAAAATGCCCTGGCAGCGATTGCCTTGTCATTGAAGCCTATAAAGCTCTTTCCCCACACAACAAAGAACGGATAGTTACTATGCTAAACAAAGTTCTCAATGCACAGATTGTCCCTGAAAAGTGGAATACCTCTAAAATATGGCCTATCTACAAGACAGGTGACCCAACTCTTCCAGTAAACTACAGCTACAAAATATACAAAGATCATTCAAAAAAGACTGGACCACATTCTTGAAACCAGCAAAACCCTCTGTGACACACAAAATGGATTTAGACCCAACCGCTCAGCCTCCACTAATGTTACCACACTCAAACTCATTATTGAAGACAGCCAACAACGAAATAAACCTCTCCATATTGTCTGGATTGACATCAACAAAGCATTTGACTCTGTCCCACACAATACCATCTTTCGCACCCTTCACCGTTATGGCCTAAGTGAAGAAGCAATAGATGTATTTAAAGGCATCTACAACAACTCTAAAGCATCCATAATCCTTCCCTGCGGAGATACTGACCAGTTCTATATTACCAAAGGAGTTAAACAAGGAGACCCCCTCTCCTCCACACTATTCAACGTCTATATCAACCCACACCTCAATTACCTCCATTCTTCAAACACGGGCTATACCCTCCCAGATGGCACAAAAATTGCAGGAATGGCCTTTGCAGATGACCTGTTCCTCATCTCGGACAACACCTCAGACATCACAAACAACCTTGACCACACAGTTACATTCCTTGCACACGATACTATCACCATCAACATACGCAAAACTGTCTTTATAAGCAAAGACCCCAACCTCTCTCTTTCCACGATGGACACCTCTACTAATAAACTCAAACCGATAACACGCCTTTCATGTGAAGACATCTGTGTATACCTCGGAGTTCCCTTCTCCATCACAAACACCCATGCCCTTGATGATCATCTCACAAAAAAGTTCACCAAGTACTGCTCTGCAATCACAAGAAGATATCTTTCTGCAGACTTAAAGGTGCTCCTATTAAAAACCATCGCCATTCCTGCAATTGAATACCCAATGCACACTCACCTCCTTGAAACAAAAACATTAGCCACCCTAGAACGCACTGCCAGAAGCTGTCTCCACTCCACATTACGTATCTTTGGAAAATACAACTCAAGCATTTTTAAAAACAAACTGACCTGCCTCTCCATTTGCAACATCACTACCCTCCAACATGGACACTTCCTGAATCACTACGTTAACAGAATCCCGAATGATGACAATTCTGCCTCTCACACACTTAATATCTTAATGAACAACTACTACCCACAACCCACGACAAACCCAGCCAACTACCCACTAAAACTTCACAACCCAGGACCACTAACACGGAGCAAGCTCAAAACAATTACACAGCTTTTATGTACTACAAAACAAAACCAACTTTTACTTCTTCAACCTAAAGACACACCACAATGCCTTCTACCATACGAAAGAAAACTTCCCCTCCCCTCAGACCTGACAAACAAACTCACGGCATGGCCATTCTTTCCTCTCTCTAACGAAGATGCAAACACGATTTCAAATGTTCACCTTGCCACATTCCCAGAGGACTTCCAACTAACCAAACATGAACTACTAAACACTTCCCACAACAACACACCACTCCTCATAGCTACAGATGGCTCTTTCAAGGGTGGAGTAGCAGCAGCTGCTGTTGTAACTGCCACGACCAGATACAGCGCTTCTCCACTTGGATGCCATATATCCTTCAACACGGAAGCCTGAGCTGTAGCATATGCCCTTAAAGCCACCACATCCGTCCCTTCTCTTCACATCATATCCGACAACAAAGCCATGGTTAACCTCCTCAATGAGCCACCCAAACACCCACCCCTCAAAGCAGTTGCCACTTGGCGAATTATCTCTCAACACCTCAAAACTCGCAACATCTCAATTGCTCACGTCTATAGCCACCAGGAAAAGAAAACATCAAAAGAATGGAAAGAGAAAATAACCAAACAAAAACTCCTCCATCCAGACGACTATGACCAACGAGTACTACTAAATAGAGAGGCTGACAAACGAGCATCCCTAGCTCAAAGAACAATTGCTGCATGCAATTTGCATCCTTTACAAATGCTAGCTCTTCTCCCAAAAGACATAACTATGATATGGAATCCAAAGGCCTGCACTTGGGAAGACCATGATATCAGAAACCTCCTCAAAAACAGACACCCAAAAGCCAACAAACAACTAAAACACTCACCCCTCTCCACACGACATTACAATCACCTCATTTGAACAAAATATGAACTCCTCCCGCTCTGTAACTATATAAATAACTCATCTAAACGACTGTACGCGGACAAGTACTGCAAAATCTGCATGAGGAATGGTAAAAGATGCCCTGAAACCACTAAACACCTCTAAACCGCGTGTGTTGTCTCCCAAAAACTTACCACCAAAATGCTAGAAGATATCAAAACCTACAATGTCCTTATTTCCTCCTTGTTGGCACAACAAGTGAAAAACCTAGACTTTTGGAAAGGAGAACTCCCCTACTATCTAACGGTACACAGCACCAAAAACAAAGATATCAATAGCATCACCCACATTATCAACAGCACCAGGACCAATATTTTCCTCAAGCGAAATGAGAAACTCAAAAAACTGCATTTCCTCGACAACTCATAACAAAACCAAGTGGCCTTCCTGAAAAAGTGGAAACCCCACAGGAGGTTAGACCTCCTAAAACCTGCCAGCCCAGTCAGGTGCCAGCGGACTGCCAGCGGAATCCGTGCCTGGATAACACATCTGCCTTTGCACCTTCAATGGAAGCCAACCTATCTACCACACCATCCCAACTTCAAAACTTGGAACAAGCGATCTCTCACACCCACCACACCCTCCCAACTTCAAAACGTGTAACAGGCGATCTCTAGCAACCTATGTGCCTCCCAACGCACTCTGCCCGATGGGCATTGATGCTAGAAAGCGGTGCCGTAGGTATTCTACCTACGAGGTTGAGCGGCCCAGCCCACTAGATAGCCAATAAACTATTTCAAAAAAAAAAAATTGCGAACCAAAAACAGAAAAAGAAAAAGATGAGCAGCAGCGAAGAACAAAAGCTCAAAGCGAAGCGAAAAGCGGAAGAGGAAGAAGAGGAGGAGGAGGCAGAGGAAAGAGCGGGACGACAGGCCGTAGCGTCGAAAGAGTTGTTGTACTTGTCGGGGGAGGAAGGTTTTTTTTTTTCTTTTTGCGCTCTTCCGTCCGTCGGGACTCACAATCACCCATTTTTACAGAGTCCCCATTTTTTATTGCTGATGGCAAAGACAGAGTCCTCCCTCGCCCACCACAGATCACAAAACCTCCACCTAGCTCTGGTTTGCCTTTACATGTTCTTGTCACTTCGCTTCTTTTTGTTGATTTCAGTTGTTGCGAGTTTTTTTAATTTTTTTTTTTTTTGCAACAAAAAACAATGGGGAACGTTAGTACTCTCCAGAGTAAAGTCTTTCTTGCCACAGCTGCAGCAAGCCAACGAGACTTTAAAGCAAGAAATGGAAATCAAGCCTGCTGCTGAATTTGACATAGAAAACGTGGACGAAAGTCAACCTTATATCGAAATGGTTCGTTGAGTACAAAAAACCAAGTGAGAGAGACGCATAGGGAGGAGAGAGAGAGAGAGAGAGAGAGAGAGAGAGAGAAGACTAACGTTAGCATATTACATATTGTAGAACTTGACAATTCCTGAATTCAAAGATGACGACGAAACAAACGCAGAAGAACGAGAAGAAGATGAAGATGGCGGAAACGGTGAACAACCACAACGAATAAGAAGGATGGTAGTACCTATCGACAGCGACGAAAACGATAATAACACTAATATTCGGCATTAACTGGCATTCATTATAAATTCATGTTCGTGAAAGTGAAACAACGATGAAGTAAGTTCTGAATGTAAGCAGCTGGTTCCACCTCCATCACTCTGTAATTATGTGGTCGAAGCAAAACCTGTTCTTCCCAATGCTTCACACTCCGTCTCATTTCTTGCTCGGTTGGAAAAGGAACCCTGCCACTTAGCATTTGAGCGAACCATTTTCCTAATGGTGACCATCAATGCAAAGAAAAACGAAATATAGAGAAAAATGCCAGAAGAAAAAAAAGAGGGAACAGATTAGCAAAGTGTAAGAGAATGAGAGAGAAAGAGAGAATGGATGAGAGGAGACCTTGTGCCTCGGCGACTGGATGAAGGGAACCTTCAACGTTCATCAAGGCAATGATGGCAAGGGTTGGGTGGGATGGTGGCATCATGAACTGGTAGAGTGGAATATAAGAAGATGTGGATACACTCTTAACCGCTTGCTTGATGACTAGTATATCTTCTCCATTTTCATCAAGAAACTCGAAATCAAACTCTATTTGATGAAGAAACAATAAATAGCTACGAAGAAAAAGAAGAAGAAGAACAAGAGGAAGAGGAAGAGGAAGTGGAAGAGGAAGAGGAAGAAAAACAAGTATTTGTACCATAGCCAGTGCAGTAGATAATGATGTCGCATCCAATTTCGGTTTCGTCTCAAAATCCCAAGCGAATCGGAATATTATTATCGCTCAAACTCATTGATGAGGAAGGTTCCAACATCGAATGATAGATCTTCCAACGAGCGCTGCAAAGGAGAAGCTTGGAACAAACTGGGAGAAGCTCTTCGGCGATATCGCTGCCGCTTTTGCCCATTCCTACAACAACCACTTTCTTTCCTTTGGCCGAGATGCCTGAAGTATGTCTGTAGTCATGGCTATGGATTTGAAAGGGAGAAGCAGAAGAAGCCGAACATGTATAAAAAGGTGGATAAGAAGGTTTGCGGTGATGACCTTCGGAAGGAAGATAAAGTGAGAACGGAAAATAAAAGAAAGAGATGCTTCTTTACCATTGCACAGCTTTACAACGGCACAAGAAAAACGGTAAATGTTAGGCGTGACTCTACCATCAAAAAAACAATAGCACAAAGCAAACACAACAAACAACAATAGGAATGGGGAAAGCAAGTGACAAAGACAGAGATCTAACGGTACGAATGGGGGGATAAGAGAAACAACGTACAGCTACGCCGTCAAAAATTTGAGCTTGTTCTTGCTCAACTTCGTCTCCCACAACCCAACTTACTGCCCACTTTACTTCGTCATTCTTCCTCCTCAACGGCCGAATACGAACGACACGACAACGGACTATGAGGCAGCACCTCGAAATGAGCTGCATATCGCTCGAGATACGAAAGAAATTGAGCATGATGAGGATAAGTGGGATAGTCTTCCGGCATGGGCAGGTCCGAGAATGCCATCGCTCTTTTGGGGGTGTTGGCCGTCAAGCCTTGATAGCAAGGAGTAACATCGTTAAAAGGTTATCCTGCTTCTCTATATACTCAATTGCCTGCACACACAAAGCTGAGGTGTTTTCAAAAATACTACCTCGTATTTTGCTAGTTTGCTCTAGAACGACGACTTTGAGACCCTCCTCTAACGGCGATTTAGCCACTGTCAACCCGCTCGGGCCTGCACCGATCACACAACAACAGCGGGCAGTGACAGGTTTTCCTTCTTGTGCCATCATCGACAAAAAGCATGCGTGAAACACAGCGCAGTGATTAAGGCTGCGAAGATTACTTTTCATCCTCAGTCCACACCATTTTTCTTTCATGTTAACCAAGGGTGCATAGCTCAGTGGCAGAGCATCTCGTTTACACCGAGAAGGTCGTCGGTTCGAAACCGGCTGTGCCCTTATCGTTTTTGTTTTTTTTTTGGAAACAACAGAAGAGAGTTTTCTTTTCCTCCTATTCACCAAACACCAACGCGTGTTCCAGCCTTGTAGATAGCACCGATAGGCTCTATACACACTTCAGCAGAGCCAACATGTTCCTTCAGAGCTTGCACCAGTTTCTCGTTAGAGGGAAACACGTGAGGAAAGTTGTTGCGCCCGTCATGATGAGACAGTTTACTCCATAGAATGGTGCCATCCTCTAGAGTTATTTCTTTGGTTGGTTGTTGGTTGGTTGGTTGGTTGGTTGGTTGGTTGGTTGGTTGGTTGGTTGGTTGGTTGGTTGGTTGGTTGGTTTGTTTGTTAATAAGAGGTTGTGGGCAAACGAAAAGAAGTATTTACCGAAAGCGGCAAGACGAGGCATGTTCGGATTGCCAATGACTTTAACGCGAGGTGACACCAACTCCATGATCTTCTTTTTCTCCATAAATATCGTTTTGTAACCACAGTTTGTACTATATGATAGAGTGAGCAGGAAGCAGAAAGCGAAAAGAAATAGACAACAAAGGAGAAAGAAGATAGAGTACCAATATTCGACAATTACTTTGATGTCTTTCTTTTCGGATTCTTCGTCCTGCTTGTCCTTGTCTTTAGTTTGCAGTGTTGTTTCATCATTTTCTTCACCTTCTTCCTCTCCTGTCTCCTTTTCTTTTTCGTGTTCTTCATCTGCTATCTCCATCAACCACTTTAACTCTGGCAGCGATGGCACGTAATAGTAGTTACATCCAACAGCACGTGTTATAGAGAACAAGTTATCCACGCTCCCATCCTCCTCAAAATGCCCACACATTCTCTTCAAAGCCGTGTCTATCTCCGAGAGAAAGCGAGAATACGCTGTGAAATAAAGGCCTTCCTCCTCGCCGTTGCAATACGGATAAGCTTGTCGCAACATGGAGCCGAAAGCTCGAGCACTGTGCGAACGAGGAGGTGTGTTCTCAACGGTTACGTACTCATCATCGCCACCAAGGCGTGGATTCTCGGGTCTGTCATCGTAGCCGTGGTGTGGACGAACCTTCTCATAGTCCCTTCCTATGACCTCGTTTTTGTCTTTGGAAGACATTGCAAAGAACTTTTATTTTTTGGTGAGTCAAAAGCAGAATAAAAAAACCAAGAAACAGGAATGGAGGATAGAAACCTTGGCAAGATTATGAACAAAGCGACCAGCAAACATGTAGGTACCACCAGTATGTGCTTCATTGTTGTCATGGTCATCAGGAAATATGACAACTTCATCCACCAACGAGCGAAGCAAGTGGTCAGGGTTTCTTGTGCCATCCACAAACCTGCAAAATAGCAAGTTCCACCATGAGAATAAGAAGGCAAAGATAAACCAAAAGTGAAGAAAAGAAGAAGAAGAACAAGAAGAAGAAGAAGAAGAAGAAGAAGAAGAAGAAGAAGAACAAGAAGGATGAATTGTACCCAGTCAAATCGCGTCCTCCATAAGGATGTTGAGGCATGTAGGCAAAGCCTAAAGTGGTCGACCAAGAGGCTATGTTCCTTGACAACATGGTCCTAAATCTCTTCGTCACTTCGTAACACAGATCCACTCGTTTTGCTTTCACCATCAAAAACAGTTCCGAGCCGGTCATGGCAGGAAGCAACACTTCCTCTTCGCTATTCTTCAAATCCTTGAAAGGTTTCAGTTCTTTCGGCGGAGAAAGATCCCATTTCGCCCAGAGAGAAGCGGAGACAGCGACTAGAGCAGAAACTTGAGCTGTTTCGTCTACGGCTCCAACAGCATCTGCTAATTGAGGCACCGATGCAATGGCCCTTCGAACGGACGCTTCGTCAACATCTGAAGCTAACGTAACTGTTTAATGTTTCAACAGAAACAGAAAAACATTAGCCAAAGGAAATGAAGAAAGAGGAGAGTTAAAGAACGGAAAAAGTGAGAGTACAGGTTGTAAATGCAGCATGCGGAATGTTCCCTTTGGAAACTACTCCCCGTTGTGTATTTGCGACATAAGGCACCGTCTCTGTCATTGTAACAAGAACGGGTTAACAAACTTTCCCCAACATACAAAAGAAGAAACAAACCAAAGTGACGTTGAGGCCAGCCAGAAGGGTCCAACGGTTCAAGGCCAGGACAGTGACACTTTTTCGTTTTTGTTGAAGGCAAGATAGAGTCAGTCATGAAGCTCAAACGTAACGTTCAGACTGCAACAGGAAGTACCTCGATGTGAAGGTTGTAATGGTGCTGATCCAAAGCTATATAACCGCACGAGCATTGTACCATACCTTTTTTTTTTGGATGTAAAATAAACAAAAGCAACCAAGCGAATAAAAACTTGGTAGAAAAACGAAAGAAGAGGCGGCGTTACCATCGTCCAAGACTTTTTCCTTCAGATGTTGTTTTTGTCTTGCAAGTTGTTCTTTAGATAGAGGAACCACGCGAAAGTGGCTTTCGCTTGCAGCAGCAGGAGCCGTTGCAGAAGCAGAAGAAGAAGCACGGGCTTCCGTGGTGTGAGCTTGTCCCATGGTTGGCTATATAAAAAAAACCGTAGTTTACAAGTTGTTGTTTGGGTTCTCTGGCTGACAAACACGGGCAAAACTCCAACGTGTTTAAGATAAAACCTAGGTTTGAGTTTTTCAGTAAAAAGCTTTCAGAACCCGCAATGATTATCTTTTCTCTGGTCCCTATTCTCCCGAAGTTGCTCTCGCCTCTTTCCCGCCAAATCACAGTTACGCAGATGTAGCCTTGAGAATATTCTAGTAGAACCACGAACACAATAGAGTTCCTGTGGACCCGCACACACCCGCCGGAAACCACACACACACAACACCCACTACTGCAGTTTTACTCTCAATACAGTTATCTTAGTGTTCTTCCACATATCCGCGCCTCCCCTATTTGATAAAAGCATCTTTCTTCAACGCTCTAATTTCAGAGAACAGACACAATTGGGCTCACTGTTGTTGAAAGCGCCGAACCATCTCTTCCAATTGAGCCAAAATGACATCAAACGCAGGCCTTCGACTCTCCTCTCCATTCCAACATTCTTGCATCAACCCAACATAGGCTTTGTAGTTGCTCTTAAAGCCTTCATCATCTTGCTCACCGTTGTTGATCATTCGTTGAGCTTCTTCGGCGGAAGGAACCGGTGGTCGTTCTCCGTTGGAGTGAACACGAACGATGATGTCGCGAAGAGCAAAGCCCTGAAATGGAATTAAGCCAGTAATGATCTCCCACATTACTATACCAAACGAATAAACGTCTGATTTGGTGGTTGGTTTGTTATCTGGTGGTGTCCTTTTGTTTGGTCAACATTGGTTTGGTCAGCAAGAACAAAAGAGAAACAAACGAAGAAAAACAAACGACGAAATTGCGATACTAGAAAATACAAACAGAACAAAGTGAAATGCAAACGAAGAAGAACATAACAGAAAGGGGGAAAAGGTACCACTTCAAGGTGCAATTATAAGTAGTACCATTATCTCGAGCTGGACGAACGGTTCGAGAGCCTTGCAACTGGAGAAAAGCGATTAAGTTACATAAATTTAGAAAGCTAAAAGAAGTGAGAAACGGACCGGTTTGGAAATGCCAAAGTCGGCTACTTTTGCTCTATTAAACTCATCGATCTGTTGTCGTCAAAGTGAGTACAAACATTCAGGAAGACGAGCAGTAGAACAGACAAGAAGGCACGAACCAAAATATTAATACTTTTAAGATCTCTATGAAGAATGGGCGGTTTGTTGTGATGGAGATAATTCATTCCTATCCGAAAAACACTCGTATTAGAAATAAATGCCAAACTTGAACAACGCAACCCATTTAAAAAAACCAATGTACCTCTAGCAATGTCCCTAGCAAACTTTAGACGTGTCAGCCAAGATGGCTGTTCTCTTTGTATGCAATCATGAAGGTTGCCTTTCTCTGCTAGCTCGGTGATGAAGAAGATGTTCTGTTTTATTGAACAACTTGCTCCAAGAAACTGAATCACATTCGGATGCCTCAACTCGCTTCAAAGAAGAGCATGAATCAACATCAATTAGACAGTTTAAAGAGCTAGAATAGAAGATTACCTCATCATATCAATCTCAGAAACAAAGGTACGGAGCTCATCTTCTCTGATATAATTCTTTAACTTTTTGATGGCCACCACAAGTCCTCTCCATGTTCTGTTAGGAGAAGGCAGAAAAATAAAGGCGCAGAAAAAAAAGAGAAATAATAAGTTTCGGTTGGGAAGATGAAAAAACGGTTCTTACCCTTGATATACTTCTCCACTCATTCCGTCTCCAATCTTACGTTGAACCTCTACTTCACTGGGTTCTATTTCCCAGCCTTTTTGCCCTCTTTTCTGTAGGGTTTGTATTAGAGCAAGTAAAGCGAATTAAAGGTAGAGATACACAGAATAGAAAAGCTAACCCTAATTTCATCTGAACCAAGGCTTGATGGTTGTGACTCGCTGCGCGTAAGGGTGAGAGATGAGGTGGAATTTTTGCCAGATGAAGACAATAAAACAGAGCGGCTGCGCGAAAGAGACGGAGACGAAGAGGGAGAAGAATAAGGAACAAATGCCACCTTCTTTTCTTCTTCTTGTGAAGGAAAGAGGGAAGACGATTGATGCGGTAGTTGGTGAAGCAAAAGAGAGTGGCTTCTCAGTAGTTCTGCTTGTAATGCAGGATCCTGATATCTTTCTTGTGAGTAACGAATAACGACGGAAAGCACGGAAGGTACAAACTTGAATTTCAAGTGCAGCTTCTAAACTGCCTTTATCGACCGTAACAAGTTGCTTCAGAGGAATATTGAACTGTTTTACTGTCCGCAACAAAGCCAACAATCCCCTTTCTTTGAGCCAGTCCGCTACCTCTATGGATTCATATTAGAAAACAATGCTCAAGAGAGAGAGAGAGAGAGAGAGAGAGAATTACTTTCTTCTTTGCGCAACATGTAAAACACTTTGTTCAGTCCCAGTTGTTTTGCCATAGTGCTGGCAGTACGTCCTTGCTTGTCCTTCAACGTGGTATCAACACCATGCATCGTAAGCAGCGTTATCAATGAACAAGTCATTGTGATGTCATGTTTTTCTCCGGAGGAGAGAATGACGAGGTGGAGTGGCGATGACCCGTTCTCTGTAACCATGTTTGGGTTGGCTCCATTCTTCAAGAGTAGCTCTGTTCCAAGTACATCACCTGTTGTTTTTAAAAAAAAAACAACGCATGTGAAATAGAGAAAGCAAGGAGTCAATTAAAGAATACTCAAAAAACAAAGAACGAAGTAAATGAAATAGGAATAGCAGGAAAGAAAGGAAGAAACAAACCTTGAACACGAATGACGGCTCGGTGTAACGGCGTTTCGCCCCAATTATTTTGGGCGTTGACGTTGCTGCCTGCCATTACCAGCAAATCAAATAGGAAGATATAGGATGTACATTTAGCAAGTGTGAACTTAGCCATGAAGTAATGCAATGCACTGTTGCCATCTTTGGTTCTGGCGTTGTAGTCCAGCCACTTGCCTGATCACGAAGAAAAACATAACATAAAAGAAATGAGAAGCAAGAAGAAAAGAAAGAAGAGAAAACAAAGAAGCTGACATGAAAGACAGGATAGAGAAAGCCAGAAAGGACGAGTGGTTACCTCGTGGAGAGCTCTTTCGTACAACGGGAACATTACTCGATGAACTCCAAAGTGAAATGGTGGTACCTCTGCTTCGCTTCACAGCACCTCTATCATCGTTTGAGAATCTTAAAGATGGCAAGGATGATGAAGAAGAAGAACCGGAGGAGGAACTAAAGTCGCCGATAAACTCATCTCCATCCTCTACGTTATTATTTCCAGAGCTCATCATATCAAATATCAACAACGCTTTTAAAGTTTGTACATCGCCGCTGTAACATGCACAATGCAATGGAGTCCAATCGTTCTTATCCCTTTGGTGGCATTACAAAGAAAACTGAATGAGAAGCGAATGCGGGAAGAAAGGCAAGAGAGAGAGCACGCGAAGCAGAAAATACATAGCTGAAAAGAGAGAAGAGAAGAGAAATTATAGTCGTCATAGACAAGAGATGAGAAAACAAGAGAACCTTTTGTTTGGGTCAGCACCAGCTTCCAACAAGACTTGAACACACTTAGAACTTCCCTTTTGACAGGCATAATGCAGCGGATAGGTACAAACTTCAGGCAACAGCTCGTTCACGAGTTCATTTGAACTAGAAGACGACGTAGGCGCCTTTGAGAACAAAAAGGCAGAAGCGTTGCTGACTGCTCTCTTGCCGCGTAGAATGTAACGACTGCGGCGTACAAGCTTTTTGAGGGCCTTGTTATCGTCCTCGTCGATGTAGTTCAGGAGCAGCTTTTGATCCCTTTCCTTCTTGTGCTTTTTGTTGGTTGTTGTTTTCTTGTATGTTATCACTTCTCCTTCTGCGATTTCAATTTCTCCTGTGTTGTCTTCTGCTAGTTCGAAAGAACGAACGAGGTCTTCCAAATGCAGTTTGTTCTGGGTCATTTTTGTTTCTGTAATGCATGCGGAGGAAACAAAAAACAGGTAAGGAAGAGAGTTAAATAGTGGAGGGAGGGACAAAGAAGGCAGATACAAAGAGAGTGAGAGTGAGAGAGAGAGACCAACCGCAACAACTGTTCGTTACAACCGGCAAAGTTGAATGTTTTGGTGGCTTGTTGACTGACACAAACTTAAAAAAAAGCAACCAAAAAACAAAACGAACGAAACTTCAACAGAACAAACACAGCTATTCGGTTTTCTTGTGTTGCTTCTTCTTCTTTTTCTTCTGCTGGTTCTTTTTTGCACCAAATGGAAAATGTTCTTGTTGCACAAGCATGTGAGGGGCACCAGACTGTTGTGTTTTCATTTTCTTGTTAAAAATCATTGCGGCTCTCACTCTGAGCTCTTCCTGTTTCTTCTATCTGTGCAAACGATTTCGACCAATACCATTTCAAATAATCGTTGATCATTACTAGATCACCAATAAATTTTCAAAGAGCCTGATTTAATGCTTCCAATAGAATTCCAAATAATTTAATGAATTAAAGCAACAAACACGAAAAAAAAAATCACCGGTGAGATTGCCGCAAAAGCTGCGACACCTGGCTCAACGTTCCGTTATTGGGGGCTGGTTCTAGGTTGAGTATCTCTGCTAGCACGTTGTAAAGGTGGATGTTCTCAAAGGCGTCTACACGAAGGCCACCGCTTTGAAAATGAGGACCTCTCGCCACAAATATGCCAAACATATCCTCGTGAGTGTTGAGATAGCCATGCGTTCCTCCCGTAAAGCTTTCGTCCTTGTTTTTCGGCGTTCTTTATTGTTCATATGAGGAACAAATAAGCAAATGAGAGAGGAGAGAGAGAGAGAGAGAGAGAGAGAGAGAGCTAACAAAGAGGATGAGCAGAAATTGCAAATAAAAATCTACCTGATGGACCACCCCAAGTCAGCAATGCCAACTAGAGGGGGAATACGATCGTTGGCAGAGTAATGGAGTTCCTCCGGCATCTCCTCCTTTCTGAAGATAGTAATGTTAGGATGAACGCCGACCAGCACATCCAAAAGAGCTTCAGCCGTTTGTGGAGAGGCTGGAAAGAGCCCCATAATGGGAGTGCTGTCTACCACTTTAGTATTTCCCCCGTTCGCTGCGATAGCTGAAGATATATCGATCACTCTATCATTGCTTACCGAAGTCATTCCATGATCCGATCTATATCAGGATTAAAGGAAAAGGGTAACTGAAAAGAAAATCGAGGGAAATGGCGAAGACGAGAAAAGAGCAAAAAAGACAAAAGAAATGGAGGATCGTACACAACGATGATGTCAGTAGTTTCTTCCAATCCCAGCTCCTGCAACCCATCCAACAAGTCTCCAATATAACCATCCACCTCGAGAATAGCCGCAGCAACTTCATCCGAGTCAGGTCCATGCTCATGTCCCATCCAGTCCACTCTCTCGAGGTATAGCGTTACCAAAGAGGGTCGTTGTTGCTCCGAAAGAGACAACCATTCCAACACTTGCTCGATGCGTTGTGAAAAGGGAAAGTGTGCATCGTAGGCTTTATAATAACTCGGTCTTGTTTCTTTGATCTCAACCTCCGATCCTGGCCTTAATCGTGTGAAAAAGAAAGGCCAAAACAAAACAAACGAAGACAAAAAAAGAAAAAATAAGAAAATAAACAAACCCAACAAAGAAATGCGCGAACAAGGTACCAGAACATCGTGGCAGCAACAACATTTTGCATCTCAGCAGTGATCCAAATGGGCTCTCCGCCCCACCAACGCCCATTCGTCATGGAGTCAGCATCGCCCAGAGAGAATGTGGCGTTCAACGATGGATCAAAGAAGTGGTTGGCCACTATCCCGTGCGACTCTGGATAGAGTCCCGTCACGATGCTGTTTGTGTTAACGGTGAGGTATCAAGGCGGCGCACAGATCATAAGACAAAGACTAAGAAAATAACACTTTAAAAAACAAAAAAGTAGACCTGTAATGGTTGGGAAAAGTTTTGGTTGGGAAACAAGGAATGAGGCCATCCGCATAAACGCCACCCTTCATGAGGGCATGCAACGTGGGCGAGGTGGCCTCCGCTCGTCTTAGGTACTCCGCTCGAAAGCCGTCCAGAGAGATGAGGATGACAGTAGTGGCATTGGAGGAAGGGGTTGAAGGGCCGTTGTCGTCAGAGTCTCGGGTAGCGACCCGCCAGCCGGCCACAGCGATCACCAAAACGGTCAGCAGAAACACCAAAAGAGAAATGACGACGCAAGTTCTTTGTGGGTTGGTCTGTGTGGGTGTTTTTATTTTGTTGATGAATGTTGTTTAAAAGGAATAGAAAAGGGAGGTTTGTTTACCATATGCTTCCAAGCGCTGAAGCAACCCCTATCGCTATTGAAGTAGAGAGGCTCCCTGGTGAGGGCACTGCTGCTTCTGGGCGAGTTTCCATCGTCAAAGTCGTCCACCTCCAAATCGGTGAACGATGCCTCCTCTTGGTCGTGATGCTGCTGCTGTTGTTGTTGTTTCGTTCGTTTGTGTTGCAAATGCTGCGAAAGGTTCTCCTCCTCCTCCTCCTCCTCCTCGCTGCTGCTGAATGCGTCCAGCTCCATCATTATTGTTATTGTTGTTGGTCTTTCTTTTCTGTTGGGCAGCACCCCTAATATGTTGATCATTTAAGAGCACCTTTTATTGCATATTTGGGTATCTCGACTTACACTCATAGCTGCGGGGCAAAGACCGCCGACACACCCCGTTCGTCTGCGAGGGCCTGCTTGGGACGCACGCAGGCGGTAAGCCGTCAGACGCGTTTACCCCCCGTCGGAGGAGGAGAAGTAGGAGGCTATCATCATCTCTTTGCCTCTGCTACAAGAGTTGTCTTTCTTGGTCTTTTTTTTTTTTTAGGGGTTCCTCGCTACTGGTGAGCTCCCTGTAACAAGAGAGAGGAGGGGAGGGCAAAAGAAGAAGAGCAAGGCTGCTTTCATTCAAGACAAAAATATGTGTACAACGCACGGGAGGTTTCAACGCGATGAAACAGGAGAAAGCTTCATTTGGCCTTGGCCCAGCTCAACAGCAAGCCCAGCGCAAAGAAGACGGTGCTCCACACCAACACGTTGGACGAAAGACCGAGGAAGGCAGAGTCGTCCGAAGAAGAAGCGGAGGCACCGCCGTGCGCAAGCAAAGCACGTTGTCCTTCCTCCACGGCTTGGTCCCATCTCCACTTGGCCAAGCTCACACCTGGCCACACGCCCTGCACGAACTGCTCAAAGTAGAAAAGGCCGTCCTCCTGTCTCAGCACAGCACAAGCTTGTTTCCAAGTCACGCCGTCACCGACGCTTTCGGCCAGCTGAATGCCCGCCCCTTCCAAGGCTTCTTTGGCTTCGTCTGCAAGGCGGTTGTCGCTGAGGTAACAGAAGGTGAAGGGTATGCGGTGGGTTCGATTGCTGTACAGTTCGGCGATGCGGGTGGCGTCCAAGCCATCGTTCTTGGAGAAGAGGAGCTGGCCCTCTTCCACTTGGCCCACAAAGAAAAGACGAAGGTAGGCCGTTTGGTTGCGGTTGCTGAGGTGCCTGGCGAGGTAGGCCTCGGCGCTAGAGGAAGACTTGGGGTTGGCCACCACCACCTCGGTTCTGGAGGGCACCAGTTTCAACAAGCTTTGGAGCTGCTGCATGGACTCATTCTCCTCGTCGGCACTGTGGCCCAACAGAACCAGCACAGAGTCTCGACTGAGGTTCAAGAATTCAACCATGTTCTTCGTCGTTAGCTCGTTTCTGTTCTGTTTGTTCGTTTTGTTCCCTTTTGTTCGGGGCGTTACGCAGGAGCACTTATTAATTAAGCGGTTGCTCCCTAAGAGAAACGCACGACAATAACTGGAGTCGCAACGTAAGAGACGAGCCGGGAGGACGCTATATTCGTGCTGGTTGCTCTGCCACGTGTCTTTTTCCCTCTTCTTTATCTTTTCTTCTCCTTCTCTGCTTTACTCACCTGTTATGGTGTTTATTGCCTGCTTCTTTCTCTTCCTCCTTTTTCTGTCTCTCCGTCTCGCTCGCTCTCTCACTCTGTCACTCACTCACTCTCTCTCTCTCTCTCTCTTCTCTTCTCTTCTCTTCTCTTCTCTTCTCTTCTCTAATGGCTGGGATGCCTATCTCCCCGTAAACATCCCAGCCAGCGTCTTGATGGCGGCGCATTCTCATGTAAAATTTTGTAGTTTTAAAATGACATTTTAGCGCAGCACCCAATGAGAAGCTAACGTGTAACGTTACACGGCGAAGTTTCAGCAGAATGAACAACAAGCGAATGAGACCCCTATTTTAGCCTATGGATATGAATTTCGAGGAGGAAGAACCACTTACAAAAAAACACCTTCCATCTTTGGTACTGCCCCTTCAACTATAAATATCTTCTTAAAGCAGAGTAGCTCAAAACACCAAAAAACAACAAAACAACTTCAAAGCAACAACACAACAAACAACTTTCAACGGTACGCACGACAATCATGAGAGGCAACCAGCTTAAGCTCGCGTTGGTCGTCTTGTTGGTGGCTGCTTTTGCTTCTGCAGCCCTCAGCACCAATTCGCCAACTAAGAGGAACTACAACGGCGGCAACGTCTACGACGGCGGCAACATCTATGACGGTTATGATGGTGGCAACATCTACAACGGTGGCAACATCTATGATGGTGGCAACATTCGCTACGATGGTGGCAACGTTGGTTACGATGGTGGCAACGTCTATGATGGTGGTAATGTCTACAATGGCGGCAACATCGGCTATGACGGAGGAAACATTGGCTACGATGGCGGTAACGTCTATGACGGTGGCAATGTCTACAATGGCGGCAACATTGGATATGATGGTAGCAACGTTTATGACGGTGGCAACGTCTATGATGGTAGCAACATCGGCTATGACGGAGGAAACATTCGCTATGACGGCGGAAACATTGGTTACGATGGTGGCAACGTCTATGATGGCGGCAATATCTACGACGGTTATGACGGTGGCAACATTGGATATGATGGCGGCAACGTCTATGACGGATATGATGGTGGCAACGTCTACGATGGAGGAAATGTCTATGACGGAGGAAACATCTATGACGATGGATATGACGGTGGCAATCATATGGTGGATATTATGATGTGGCACGTTAGGGGAAGTCAGAGGGGAAATGACGAGATATGACGTGGAAGGTTGGGCGGCAATATCTACGACGGTTATGATGGTGGCAACATTGGGTATGATGGCGGCAACGTCTATGACGGATACGATGGTGGAAACGTCTACGATGGAGGAAATGTCTATGACGGAGGAGATATTGACTATGATGGTGGTAACATTGGTGACGGCAAGGATGGAGGAGACGTTGACGATGGAAAACACCATGATGGCGATGGCGGCAACATTGGTGATGGCCACGATGGAGGTGATGTGGACGATGGCAAACATCACGATGGCGACGGCGGCAATATTGGTGATGGCCACGATGGAGGAGATGTGGACGATGGCAAACATCACGATGGAGAAGACTCCAAAGAAAGCTCTGATGATAACCATGGCGATCACAGCTCTGCTCGCACTATGCGCCCTTTTTGCTTCTTCTAAACCAAGCAAAAAGCCGCCCATTCCCTCCTTTTACGCCTTCGTTGTCCCATTGATCGGCTTGATATTAGCCCTGCCTAACCTTTACCCGTTGTTTTAATCTTTGATTATCAATGTTTGATTTTCTATTGGCCAGTAAATATACTTTTTTGATTTCTATTTTGCCCCAAAGGGACATGATTTCCCGCCAAAAAGATAGCGAGAGGCTTTTTTTTTTTTTTTTGTGTTGCGACAGAAAAAGCAAAGGAAGACGGGAGGTGCTGCTACGTGCAAACTTATTCCAAGTTAGCAGCAACGACATGACGCCCAAAATGGGCGCTACATTTTTTTCCCACTTTTGTTTTTCTTTTGTTTGGCGAAGGAAAAAGTGTAGCAAGAAAGTAGCGCAGTTTCGTTGCTGGCAGAACGATCGAGGAAGACACAGAAACGAATGGAAGAGGTCAGAGGAGAACAAGTCAATGACAAAGGAGTGATTGACGATATGGAGGAGGTGAAAAAAGAAGAGGAGGAGCTAGCGATAGGCGTAGGCGAAACGGTTTTGGGTGAAGACGAAGAGAACATAGAGGATAAGGAACAACAACCAACAACAATTCTGACAATACCAAACGAAAGAGAGACGCTAGAGGAAATCAAAGCTGCTGATGCTACTACTCTTACCAACGACCCCAACAGAAAGCCAGGTTTGATTTCCTTCCCCGCTCTCACTCATTGCTTGGTATTAATCGATCTTTCTCAGCCCTGTTAAAGCCTGTTTCTATCGCACTGCAAAGACTACGGAAACGACTGCCTCAAGGTGGACCTCCAACCTTGCCAACCCAACTTCGAAACCAGGTACCTTTCTCTCCAGCTTTGTGTTGGCCTTCGCTGTCCTCTGATGTGTTTACGTTATCCCACCACAGCATTCTCCCTTGTTCCCTTCTTCTATCTGTTCGCAAGCTCCTTCTTCGTCTCCATCTCTCAGCTTTGTACCCTCAGAACATGCGCCTTCATTACTTGGTGATGGCCCAAACACTGCCAACCAGATTCAAGATAAAACCGTGCGTTTCCACTGCTTTCTCTTTTCGTTCCAATTATCTCTACTATCACTTCTTATCGCTCGGATCAAGATAATTATTTATTACCTTCTTGATATGCTCTTGCTTCTCTTCCCACTCTCTCAGTTTTTTGTTTATCCTAACTTTGTTTACAGGCAGATGATTCGATAGTCGTCCAACACAAGAGAGGTGATGGCCGTGTTACAGAATCGACTGTTGTTGAACAACCAAAGCGAAGCAGTTCTTGGGTGCACGTGTTGCCTTCCCATCCTTCATTCGAGTTTTGTTCCTTGAATTTTGCCAAAGTACAAAACGAACTACTTGCATTGAGCAAAGAGAACCAAGCGCTCAAGGTGAATACACAACCCTATTGCTTCTTTCCCCTCCGCTCATATAGCACACAAATAGGACAAGTTACGTACAAAGAAAGAAACTACCAAAGAACTCAAGAGCAAGTTGCACTCCCGACGGAAAAACAAAGGAGAAAAAGGCGCAGATGATGCCTCCAGCCCCTTGACTCTAGAGCTTAAAGCTCAAAGAAAACGAGAAAAGCGCTTGCTGCTGGAAGAACAGCAACGTAAAATTATGGAAGCCAAAGAAGAAATACGCATGGTAAGCAAAGAGAGAAGAACAATGAGCAATAAGACAGAAAATAAGAAGTTGGAGTGCAAATACAGCAAGACTAATTATTTTTGCGATATTCACCCAAGTTGCAACAACTTGTGCGGCAGGAAAAGGATGCGAAGTTCCAACTGGAAGAGGAGCTCCAAGACGCGCAGATTAGAGCTTCGTCTAGAAGCGAGTATATAGAGTTTTTAAAGGTATCATTCATTTTTTTTGCATTCTTTCTTCTTGCTACAATGTTGAACGAATAAATTGACAGAGCTCCCAACTGGCAATGGAAGAGAGGTTGGAACAAGCAGAAACGCGATTGAAGGAGGCGACCACAAAGCTGATTACTAACGAAGCTTTGGTAGAGAAGTTTGAACAGAACTTTGCCCAAGTTGAGAAACAACTGAATGAAGCCCGACTTGTTTATGAATGTGAACAAAAATCAGGTTTACTTCCTTGCTGTTTTCTCTCTTTTGTAGTTCTTACTTCTTATTTGTTTTTTCGTTATTCGCCAGTGGCCCATTTGAAAGACACCCATGCAAAAATGTTGCACACTTATCAAACGAGTCAAGGTTGGATAAAAAACTGCCCGTTCTTTCTTCTATCTCATAATCTCACCATAACGCCTCTTCTCTCTCTCTCTCTCTCTCTCTCTATCTGTTCTCTCTCTCTCTTGTTGTGCATTTTCCATTATAAGGCAAAGTTAAAGTTATGAGAAAGGCCCTCAAAGGTTGGAAAGGGGAAGAACGACGACTAAGAAGTCGTGTTCTGTTGTTGGAAGCTGAACTAAAAGACGCTCAATCGCTCCACACTATAAAAGATAAAGAGTTAGAATCAGTATGTCTTTGCATTCTTGCTCTCCTTTTTCTGCTTCTTATAAGCTTTTCTTAACAAACATCCACAGAGACAAGCTGCGTTTGAATATCTACAGAACACAAATAAGCGCATTCAATCCGAAAAAGAGCTTTTGTTGACACGCTACGAGGAATCGCAAGGATTGTTACGCAAAGCAATGGAAGCTATCTCCAACCAAGAACATAAGATAGAAGAGCTAAGAAAACGGGAAGAAGAGCATCAAAAGCTTCAACAAGAGGTTCGTTTTTGTTGTTGCTTGTTACTTTGCAGTCCATCTCATTTCGGTTCATTTCTTGCTCAATAAAATAACTTAGCTGCACGAAATCAAAGTGGAAAGCATTAAGTTGAAAACGGAACTAGTGGAATCCAAGCAAACATACGAACTGAAGTTGATCTCCTTCCAAAGAGAAGCAAATAGCACCAAAGACGATTTGGAGGCCGAAAATACAAGCCTCCAATCTTCCATTCGCAAATATCGAGAGAGGTATCTTCGTTCTCTCTCCCTTCATTACTTTATTTTTCAGCGTTCTTCTCTGTTCTTACCATATTCTCCTCGTTGTTATGTTTGAAGTTTAATCGAAGTGGAAACAGAATTGGAAACAGAGAAACAACAAACTAAAAGGCTAAGAGGACAATTGACCGCCTTGGAAGCTTTAAAACAACAACTTAGAGCCAGAGTGAAAGAACTGGAAGAAGAGAAATTCAAACCAACACAAGTCACTCTCTCTTGCCCTTCTTCCTCTTCTTCAATTTCTTCGTCATTTTCGCAACTATCAATCACATCCACGACACCAATGCCAAGTTTGGATAGAAGCGAGCGAGAGTCAAGACAAGAACAAATGAGCATGACTGCGAAGACGATGACAGTCAATTCTATACTAACTCCATCTATATCGACCGTTCCATCTATCACGTTCACGCGCAAAGAAAGCAACTCGCTTCTCCCTTGGAGAAACGATACTTCTCCTTCTTCTTCTTTCTCCTCCTCCTCCTCTTCGGATGAAAAACCGCAAGATGAGCATCAACAGCACCAAAAGCGGAAAAATTCAGACAATAGCGATGAATTCGTCAAACGAAAACGAACAAATGTTCTCGTATTTGATATAGTTGATGCTGAAGAAGGCGCTGTTGATGTTGCTACGACCAATAAGGCAGACCGTTGTTCAAAAGATACCGTGATTGACTTGCACGCAAACGACGAAGAAGCAGAAAAACAGAAAGACGACATGTCGACAGAACAACATATAAGACAAGAACGTGAGAGAAAACTATTTAAATGGAAACAGGAACAAAGAAAACGACAGGAACAGCTTCTCTCCGCCAAACAATACTCCGCCTATGAACGCAGGAGGCAGGACGAACAACGCAGAGAAAAACAGAAACAAACTGAAGAGGAAGCTGTGCTTGGCGAAGGTTTCTATGGACGAAAAAAGCGTTAGAAAGCGGTGAGGATAACGAGGGGGAAAACAGGAAAACGCTTCGAAGTTTGTTATTTTGTTAAATGTTTTTTAAATGACAGGGAAATAGTCAAAAATAGTATAAGCGGAACAGCTCTTACCTTTTCACCGGTTAACTATTTCACAGTTTATCCATAAGATGACGCTGTGAGACGGGTTAATCTCTCTGGACTTTTTGTACGCGTGGATTCACCAGAAAGCCCAGGCGCGATTGGTGGCACCACAAGCGAGTTTTCAAATGGCCATTCACCTCAACAACCAATCAGGGCAGATGGCCGGGAGGATCACCCCGCTTCATGGGCAATCTGAAGATGGGGGAGGATCAACGCGCTCCTGTCCTTGCTCCTATCCGTGGCCCGCCATAGGCCGCTGGAGGGATCAGCCGAAAATCAGCGGCAAGATTATGGAAATTCGAAACCAAAACGGGAAATATTCCCCCTGACGAGCCACCGCATCTGCTGTCAACAACCAATCAGCAGGTCATGACCTTTAAATAGCGACTTGGCGTTTTGCTCTTTCCCTGTTTCCCCTTCACTTACGAATCACACCAACCACCAAGCCACCCACCACCACCACCAAAACCAACCACTTTTTTTTTTGTGAAGGCTCCCCATTACAAAAAACGCACAGGCAGGCTGACCCCAAGTGAACAAACCAGAACCTCAAGCTGTTCTTTTCGCACGAACAAAGCAGCACCACACACTCATTGTTTTTTTTGTTTTATTTAATTTATTTTCCCAAAACTGGATCGAATAACACGGCCAAAAGCGTGACCTCTCGTGACCACTTTTTTCAACAAACAGGTATGCCCATTGAGCTTCCTCTCCCTCTTCATGCTGTTTTTTCCATGTTGGCTCACTTTTTTTGTGTCTCTCCCAACCAAGAGTTTTAAATGGAGACCTCCATGTTCGCCACCACGCCCGTTTTGTCCGGTCTGATGTGGGAGCAACCTCCATTGACCGCCCAACCGGAGCCCACCCACATCACTCTCTGCCCTTTTGCTCAGAAGAAACTCACGCAGGAAGACGTCGACCAGGCAGTCGCCACCATCAAGGTTTGTTTTTTTTCCTTTTGTTTCTTTTTCTCGTTTCCTGTTGAAATGTCAAACAAAAAAGACTCACACAACAAAAATAAACAGTCGTTTGAGTTCCCTCCATTAAGTTGCGACTGCAGCAACAAGAACGCAGAGTACAGAGGCTTCCTCGTCATCAACTACAAGCCGGTCTACTGGAATACCGATCGACAGTTTTCCAGGATCCATCTCAGCACTGAGAAGCAGCCAAGGTTTCCTTTCCTCTCCAAGGAGTGAAGCACTGCGGGGGAAAAAAGTGAAATAGTTTCAGTTTTTTTTTTCTAAAAGCAAACGCTCATTCTGAAATGAGGAAGGAAAGAGAGCTCTTGGTCTAAGTTGTGTATAACTCTCTGTTCATATTGTAACAAACAAAACAATAATAACAACAATAACATTGAAACTTACAAAGCTCACGTTCTTTCTTCTGTTGGTTTTAGTCGCGGTATTCATCCCCACAATCACCAGCTAACGTGTTTCCTTGGCTCAAAACGGAGTTGATCTTTTGGTGGTCTTTTTCGTCGAGCTCAAAGGAGAAGATCTTTTGGTTTTCCGCTCTGTGTTGTGAAAGGCTCAAGCGGGTTCCGATTATAATACCTCCAACCTTTATGAGAACGACCAGGATGAGAATAAGTTCGATGAAGAGAAGCAACAAGAGAATGGTAAACAGAAGAGAGAGGAGGCGGGAAGAACTTCCTAAAAAATTCGTACCATAGGCTTATCCAAGACCCACCTCGCAGCGACATTGCTGATGCTAACTTCATGCTTATCCGCCACTTCCTTCAACACGCTCAACAGTTGACTGAAAAGAAATGGCAAGGAATGCAGCGCACCAAAAAATGTCCCGGAGATCCCCTGCTGCTTATACCAAGGAAAAGTAGTGTCCACGAGGACCACCACCAAACCGAACCATTGCGCGTTGGTCAGTTGTTGAAACAGAGTCCATCCGCCCCACTCATCGATGAATCGTTTGTACTTTCGCAAAGAGATGGTGTTGAGCTCTCTCTTGGATGTGGGCTCCGAAGAAACGTTCACATACTTTTCGGAGAGAAAACCTCCCAACAGAGTTCCGTAACACAAAAGTTTAATGTTGTGTTGTTGGCAGAAAGGTATCATCTTCTGTTCCGGCCGCGTGTCGATGAGAGAGAAAGAGACTTGGTTGGAGACAATTGGAATGGACGAGTTTACGATCTTTGCCATGTGTTCCGTGTCAAAGTTGGTTAGCTGATACAGGAGGATAGAAATGAGAACATAGCATCACAACAAGTAAGGCTAGAAGGGAAGGAGAGGAACAATGTGAGTGATATGCATTACCCCGAGGAAACGTATCTTGCCTTCGTGTTGAAGGTCCTTGAGGTGCTTAATAGCGTCGAGATACCGTTCGTCGTCATAGTCTATTTTTAACGCAAAGTGGAGCAAAAGGAGTCAACGCCAACCGGGAGAGAAGCAGCTTTGAACGTATGCACGAGAGAAGAGAAGAGAAGAGAATGATGAAGAGAAGAGAAAGACTAACCCCACCAATGGAATTGCAACAAATCCAACTGAGTCGCTGCACAAAATTACCGTTAGCAGGAAACGTGAACTAGGATAACAAGGACGTGCGGAGAAAGAAAGAAAGAAACTATAGAAGAATGAAGAAGAATGAAGAACGAAGAAAAGAAGATAGCAGAAAGAGAAGAAAGAAAACGAAGAAAACGAAGAAAGAAGGAAGGGAGGAAGGAACAAGAGATTGTACAAAAGACCAACTTTTCATTCGTTCGAGAGCATTGTTAATGTTCTCTTCAACCACTTGCCTGGTCATGGGTCCTGGTCGTGGCACCCACTTGCTGTTTTTAAATTGGTTAGAGCGTTAGGTATTTTATTTTATTTTTGTACGTGAAGCACAAAGGAACGCATACGTGAACATCTCAACGGGCTGATCTGGATAACGCTCGACAAAAGCTCCCATCAGATCTTCAGCGGGGCCATAAATATCCGCTCCATCAAAAGTGGTATACCCTTCTTTCGCATACTCTCTCATCTGGTGTTTTTTTCCGTTGGTGAGTGAGAAACAAAGGAAGAACGCCCGAAGAAGTATACCTCGCTTAACGCTTTGCTCAAGTCGATCTTACCATGTCCGCCAGAAACTTGCCACAAGCCATTAAGCACCGGACAAATGGTAAAGTCTCCGCAAAGGCTTCTGCGCACCATGCTAGTTGGTGTGTTCAGCATCATCTTGCTCCCTTCCCTTCCTTTGGCGGCCTCGATAGGCAAACGGCTTTCTAATCACGTCGTCACAGCTGAATGGGTCCCTCCTTGTCGACGTTTTATATGGAGG
>JAVKOQ010000525.1:0-30234 GCA_031835245.1 Balamuthia mandrillaris | reverse complement strand
TTCATTCTTCCTTCCTCTGTTGTTCTGTAATGGTCGACAAAAAGTTCACAAAATCGGTCGACATTTTCATGTCGACATGGTGTTATTCTCCGTGCTTGCCTGCGGCCAGTTGTGCCTCTGCGGCTTCGAGCCACGGGTACACATCCGAATGGTTGACGTAGTCTCGGGTGTGCAGGTCGGGGAAGAACATCGAGGCCATCCAAGTGGAAGAGCCGGTTGCCAATAGGAAGGATATCCAGGCATGGAGTGTCTCTGGCAGACCGGCGTCCCTCAGCAAAGTCTTCGCAAAGGCTCTGCCTCGCTCTACCCTTTCGCTGGTAGTTCTGGCCATGCCTGCTGGCTGTAGAACATACACGGGAGGAGGATAACGTTTTTGATACACGATATCAACAAAAAGCAAATAAAAAATATAAGACCAAAAAAAAAGAGAAAAGCAACAAAGCATTACCACAATGCAGACATCCCTGGCTCTAGGATCCTTAGGGCGCAAAAACATGGACATGGTGCCATGAGATGAGGCATTGTACACCAACTGCCCCTCCTTGCCATACTCCAGCGATATGTTGTCGCACCGCCCCAAAGAGCCGTCATAACGGACCTTCGTGTTGGGGCTCGGCAGATAACCTGTCCAACAGTAGCCCCGCGCACGGTGGCACGGCCGGTCATGGGACTCCAGCAGGACAAGCTCTCCTGCCCCTTTGCGATGGGCTGGAACCAGTTTGGTCACCACAACCTTGCCCTCATTGTCCATGGAGGAGTGGGTGATGGAGTGGAGGTTGGCCCAAACGGCCCGGCGCACGGCCGGGTCTTGCTCCAGCTGGCGCCATGCCCTGCACACCCGCGTGGCGGTGTAAAAGTCCTTGGGGGCAAGGTTGACGAGCACCAGGCCCCAGAGGTTCTCGTCCAACATTTCGGCCATCAAAAGCTTTACCAAAGAAACAGAAATGATCTAATAGGTTGGTTTCAATGCTACTCCTCTGACATCATCACACAGGAATGACTGGAATTTGGATGAGGTCATCCTGTGTTACGTCAGCATGTTGGAATGCGAAAAATGTGGGATTTTATTGACAAAAAGAAAAAAAGACAAAAAAGAAAGGCCATTCATTTTTATTTCGTTTGGTGATTGATTGATTGATTGGTTCCTCCTTCTTGCTCCGTTGCAACACAACCCCCCCTTTTTTTTTTTCAAAAAAAATAAATAGAAAATGTCGCTTATGAACGGTTTGCGAGGCGGAAGCCAACATCTTCTTCGCGGTGGTGGTGGTGCTAGCGCCGCTTTCGCGCGAAGCAGCGCCCGCTCCTCGGCCTCCTTCTCCCTCCTCCACCCTCGTCGCGGCTTTGCTCAAACCACTCAAATCTCCGTACTGCATTTCTTTCTTTCTCTCTCTCTCTCTCTCTCTTTTCTTTTTCTCACTCTCTCTCTCTTTTTTTCAATCACACAAAAAAAACAATCAATAGGAAGAAAAGGACAGCAAAACCAAACGCACGGTGACCCTGATCCCCGGCGACGGCATCGGCCCAGAGATCTCAGCCGCCGTGAAGCAGATCTTTGCCACCGCCCAGGTCCCCATCGAGTGGGAGGAGGTCAAGGTGGTGGCCCAGTCCCCGCAGGACCCCTTGGGTCCGGAGGTCAAGCGCTCCGTCAACAAGAACAAGCTGGCGCTGAAGGGTCCCCTGGCCACCCCCATCGGCAAGGGCCACGTCTCCTTGAACCTGGCCCTCCGCAAGGAGTTCAGCCTCTTTGCCAACGTGAGGCCGGTGAAGAGCATCCCCGGCATTCAGACGGGCTACAGCAACGTGGACCTGACGGTCATCCGAGAGAACACCGAGGGAGAGTACTCAGGCATTGAGCACGAGGTTCGTTTCTTTTTTTGCTTTCTTTTTTTCTTGTCGTTTCTTTTGTTGCTTGTCTTTGTTTCTTTTTTCTCTCCTTTGTCTTCGTCTCTTTCTTTGCTTCGTTTGTCGTTTTTGTGTATCGTTTATTATGTTCATGGTTTGCTTTCACTTCTTTTTTCTTTCCGTTTCCTCGTTCTTTGCTTTCTTTCTTTCTATCTTTTTTTTGAAAAAAACTTTTTTATGTTGCTCGCTTTCTTATGCTTCGACTTTTCTTTTTTCAACAACTGCTCAACCCATGCGCAGTTGGTACCAGGAGTAGTGCAGAGCATTAAGTTGATCACTCGTCAGGCCTCTAAGAGAGTTGCCAGATATGCCTTTGAGTATGCCGAGATCAACAAAAAGTCGAAAGTGTCAGCAGTTCACAAGGCCTCCGTCATGTACTTTTTTTCCTTCCTTTTTTTTTTCTTTCTTCTCTTTCTTCCCCTTTCTCACATGTCCTTTTCTCATTCTCTTTTTCTTATAATAGGCGATTGTCAGACGGTCTCTTCAAGAACACCTGCAAGCAAGTTTCCTGCAGCTTCCCCCTCGTCAAGTACGAGGCCGTCTCCTTGGACAAAGTCATGCTGCAGCTGACCGCTGACCCCTCCGCCTTTGAGGTGCTCGTCCTGCCCAACCTCTATGGCGACATCGTGAGCGACCTCTGCGCAGGACTCGTGGGCGGCCTGGGCCTCACCCCCAGCGGCAACATCGGCACCGATACAGCCATCTTTGAGAGCGTGCACGGCACCGCGCCGGACATTGCCGGCAAGGACTTGGCCAACCCAACGGCCCTGCTGTTGAGCGCGGTCATGATGCTGAGGCACATGCGACTGCCAAGCCATGCTAATCTGATTGAGAAGGCTTGCTTGGGAGTTATTCGTGAGGGAAAGGTAACGTTGTTTTGTTCGTGTTGTTGAGTTTTGTTTTTATATTCTACTTTCTCTGATACATTCTTTTTTTTTTCAATACACAAAGACCGTAACGGGAGACTTGGGAGGAACAGCCACGTGCTCTCAGTACACGCAAGCCGTTTGCGACAGGATCAAGCATCTCACTGTCGAAACACTCTAAAAAGTTTTTTTTTTCCTCTTTTTTGCCAATTCATCGCTTTTTTCAATCAGACGTTGTTGGGGATGGTCTCTCAACCGTTGCAGTTCCTTCGTTGGTTTTTTCTCTCTTAACTTTCCAACAGACGTCTGAAAATACCAACACAATGGAAACCAGGCGACCGCACTTTTCGCTCCGTCGTTGCCCTTCAACCTCTTCCTTCACCGCGGGGAACTACATATAAAACCTACTCCTTTTGTTGCAAAGAAGCACTCAAAGCTTGAGCAAACACCTCGAAGGAAGATAGAAGACGAAGCAGATTATCTGTTATTAGAAGAAGCTCATAAAACTGTCCACCAAGGACTCGGACTTGGTGCGGCGATGAGTGCTGTTGCGTCTGGTTCTTCGAGGCACAATGCCGGATGACGAGGGAGATGGTATGAACGGCATGGAGGGATAGGAAGCAGACGAAGGCGAGGGACAATTGTTGTTGTTGTTGTTTGTGCCTTGTTGAAGGTTGGTTGTTGTTGCTGGGTCGGAAGAAGTATAGTAGTCTGATGGTTGTTGAGACATTTCGGAAGGAGAAGGAGAAGCGAACGGAATGTCTTTGGCTTTGAGTATCTGACGAAGTTGAGCGTTCTCCACTGCGAGTTGCTTGTAGGCTTTTTTTTTGTTTGCTTTAGTTTGTCTGAAAACATAAAGAAAAGAACACAACAAAAAAGGTGTTTTACCGGCAAGCAACAATGGAATGTCTTTGAGGCGGAGGTCATCCACGCAGGAATACATAAAGTCCAGACCAGAAGAAGAAGAAGGACATAAGGAAGACTTACGATCTTCATTCCTTTGACGACGACTTCCAGCATCGCGTATCTGCCACAGGAAAAAAATGAAATAAAGAAAGCGACTTCAACAAGGTGCCAACGAGGAAGAAAAGAGGAAACGAAAATAGGAAAAGAAAACGAAAAAAGAGAGAGCGAAAAGAGAAAAAGAGACAAGAAATGGAAGGGCAACCATTCTAATGTCTTCCTCGATGATGGAATAAGCGGTTAGGTCCTCTCCATCCGTTTCTTCGTCGGTGGTCAAGCTAAGCATGTCATCACTTTCAGAAGAGGCAGTTACGTTTTGGTTTTGTACATTTTTGTTGCTGTTATTGATTTGTGCTGTTGATGGTTCGCTTTCTCCTTCTCTTGAGGGCGTTAAGACTGTTGAACTTCGATCCATTTGGTTTGGTTGCTCTTCTTCCAAAAAGTTCTGAATGTTGTTATTATAATTTGGTTTTGTTTCTTGAGCTTTCGCAACTGCTGCCGCTCGCTCATCTTCCTCGATTGCTTTTTGCATGTTTCTGTAGGTTTTTATCAGAATGGTGAGAATTCAAGAAGAGAGAGGAGAGAGAGAGAGAGAGAGAGAGAGAGAGAAAGAGAGAGAACCGTTCAAAGTCATCAGCGTTTATAGATAGTTGCCCTGGACCCATTGTGCTAAGAAAGGAGGTGGCTGAGAAGAGGTTTGTCTTTGTTTTTATCGTTATCGCTTCGGTAACAGAAAAAACAAGAGTAAGATACGAACAAGAAAGTAACTCGGTTCTCCGCTCAGTTTATCTGCGTTACGAAAGTGCTGAATATATCTACAATAACAGAAATGGGCGATGATTAAAATATAGAAAAAAAAGAACAGAAAGATACGAAAACGCAACTGAAGATTGGAGTGTAGGCTATAAGGATTGGCTTGAAGCACGACATAAATCATTAATGGCAAAAACTGCACAACAAAAAAAAAAACGTTATTTCAACGAAGGAAAAAATGGAAGATAGCAAAAGTGATAAAGAAGGTACATCATCAGCGCCAGCAGGAGCTTTATCAGGTGACGCGTTTTTGAGAACGTTGAATATTACTTTGCAACAGTTTAAGACACAAACGAGCTTATCTCGCGGTGACTTGAAGTCGTTCACCTTTTGTAGTTCTAAACAAGAAATACAAACAAAATACAAAGGTGAGAAATCATACATATGGAAGTGAAGAAGAAGAAGCACTTCACCAGAAATAGCGAGCGTAATAGAAGGATGATTGACAAAAGCTGGCGCGATGTCGAGGTGTTCATGCGTGACAAACGTGCGGAGTCTTCGTATGTGTCTATGGATGCGTGCATCCTTTTCTTTGTCTCCTTCATTTCCATCGAATATACTTATTTTGAGAGAAATATTAGGCCAAGACAAAAGAGCATAAGCGAAGAAAAAATACCATGAAAAAAGTTTTGTGGTGATGTACTTCTCCAATCCTTCCACCACACCCTCAATCTCCTCTGCAGTGGCATCCCTCCACAACGGATGAGCTGCGATGATGTTCCTCGTCTCTGCCAAAAATCGAGCGATGGCTTGTCCTTGTCTTGAAGGAGGAGGATAAGCAGAAGATGATGAAGAACTCTGGCGAGCGATAAAAGACCGAAAAGCGGTAGTGAATTGTTTTAAGCGTTTTAGAACGTCGGCTGCTGCTGGGTGTTTTAACTTGGTGAAGAAGAGTTGAATGCTTTTCTTGAGGGATGCTGGAGAGACAACAGGAATGCTATCTGCTATAGCTACAGTAGTTGAAGAGGTTTCTTCGGAAGAGGATTTGGAGGAAGGAGGACGAGAAAGAGAAGGAGAGTCCGGGAACAAAGGAGAGCGACCGAGAGCGGGAGAGGAAGGCGTCTTGAGAAAGTTGAAGATGGAACGAGATTCCCTCGTTGCCATGCTTTGAATTGGGTACGGTGAGAAAAGCCGAGAAAAGAGGAGAAAGCAGAAAGCAGAAGGAGACGTACGCGTCGACAGGTTTGCTGGTATCAACGACCGCAACAGAAGCAGGAGAAGAGGACAAAGAAGGCGAGGAAGAAGAAGAGGAAACGGGCTTGGAAGCGCTTTGAGTGCCGCGTGGGAAAGGAAGAGGAGCAGTCGCCGGCGTTATGTTGCTGATCGGCTCGGAGATGAGAATGACGGAGACCAAGATCTGCGCCACCTGCAGCTTTCCCTCCCTAAGGATGACGATCGGGCGCGCGCTGTTCACGTCGAACCGTTTGAAGTCATCCCTGATAGTTTTCAAAAGGATCAGAGCAGGTGTTAGTTTTCATTTTTTTTAAAAAAAAATCCCGAAACAAGAAAAAAAAAATGAAAACAAAACAGAAAAAAAGAGAGCAAAAAACAAATAGAGAAAACAATTTTTAAAAAAAAATAAAAAATTTTTAAATATGAAAAAAAATAGAAAAATAGAAAAATAATAATAATATAAAATAAAAGATTAAAATAAATAAAAAATAGAAAAAACAATAAAAATAATAATAAAATAAAAATAAAAATAAAATAAAAATAAAAATAAACAGAAAATAAAAATAAACAAATGTAATAAAATGTTTTAAAAAAATATAATATTAAAACAAATAAAAATAAAAATAAAAATAAAATGATAGAGAGGGAGGAGGCTGAGAAACAAACAACAAATAAAAACCAAACATAAAGGCGTGGTGGAGCTCACCTGAAAGAAGGGGAGGCGAAGAGGGTGGACACGTCGACCAGCGGGTTGAAGCTCTCCGGCACGGAGGAGACCACGTAGAGCAAGGCGCGGTCCCTGAGGAAGAGCCCCCGCGTGCCGCTCATCGAGATGAACTGCGAGTCGTCGCTGGGGTTGAGGAAGATGGTGTGAGCGTCCAGCAGGGCGGTCAGCTCGTGGTGGGCGCTCGTTCCTCCTCCTCCCGGTTGTGGTGGTTGTGGTGGTTGGTGCAACGAAAGCGAGACGGACTGAGGGACGAGGAAGAAGGCGCCCTCCTTGGCCAAGGTCTCGATGAGCGGGGCGGAGTGCTTGCTTTTGAGGGCCTTGAGCAGCTGGTTGTGTTTCACTTCGTAGTCCCAAAAACTTTGCATTTTTAAAAAGAGAGAGAACGACAGAAGAGAGAGAGAGAGAGAGAGAGAAAGGGACGATGGTGAGGGAGGAAGGAGGGAGAAAGATGAAGATGAGGAGAGAGAGAGAGAGAGGGGATCTCTTTGCTTTCTTTTTCTTTTGGGAGGAATAGAATCGAGAACAATGGGTGCTCAATATGTTGTCACTTTGTGCTCAAAACCCCACAACGAGCAGAAGCATTGGTCCCCTCCTACACCTCCGATTCACAAGTTGACCTTTACTGTTGCTACCTTTGTGCTGCAACGATGACGTGTACCCCACTCACTAAACTTCACAAATCGACATCCATTCGAGCTCCTTTTGTGACCTATATGATGACATCTACATGTCGACAGGAAACTTCGTGATTTATGTCGACAAAGCAACGAAAAAAAAATAGAAAAAGAAAAAGTTGAAATTTTTTGTTTTGTTGCAACGAAAGAAAGAAAGAAAAAATAATGATGGCGAGCAACGGAACCTCGTCCGGACCTTCTGCGGCTTCGGAGGGAGGAGTGGACTACAGCAGGATCGTGTTCAACAACTCTGAACTTTTTGAGGCCTACAATGAATTGCAGCGCGTAGCGAGGGAGTGCGTAACTGATTTGATGTTTTGATTTATTTTTATTTAACAAAATAATTGATCCATCCATTTTTTTTGTTGGTTGGTTGGGGTTGGCATACGACCTAAAGTTTTGAGACTACTTTTGAAGCACCAGAGATCATTGTGGTTGGCACGCAATCGGCTGGCAAGTCCTCACTCATTGAGGCGTTGGTTGGCTTTCGATTCAACTATGTCGGTTCGTATTTGGCCTCTCTGTTCTTCTCTCTTCTCTTCTCTCTGCTCTCTTCTTCTCTCTTCTCTCTTCTCTCTTCTCTCTTCTCTCTTCTCTCTTCTCTCTTCTCTCTTCTCTCTTCTCTCTTCTCCTTCTTCTCTCTTCCCTCTTCTCCCTCTCCTCCTTCTCTTTCCTCTCTCCCTCTTCTCTCTCCCCCTGTCTCCTCGCTTCTTCTATCTCTCTCCTCTTTCTTCCGTCTCTCTCTGCTCTCTCAACACAAAACACTTATACAACAAACTAACGCAGGAACCGGACAAACGATCACGAGACGTCCTCTCGTCGTACAAATGATGCGCAACGAATCCTTTGAACAGCCCAAATGTCTATTTCTCCCCGAGAAAGATGACTTTGCGGAGGAAGGAGAAGGATTAGAGGTGACAGTGGCGGAAGTGCCAGCGGAGATCAAACGTCGTACTCTGCGTTATTGCAGCAAAGACAAAATGGAGTTTTACGAAGTGCCCATCATGCTACGTGTGCAATACAAGTACTGCGCCAATCTCACCATCATCGACATGCCTGGCGTACTTTTTATTCTCTCTTTTGCCTCCTTCTGTCTTTTTCCGTTTCTCTGCTTGTCTCTTGTTCTTCATCATCTTCATCATCTCCTTGTTCTTGTTCTTCTTCTTGTTCTTCTTCTTGTTCTTGTTCTTCTTCTTGTTCTTCTTCTTCTTCTTTGTTCTTGTTCTTCTTCTTCTTCCTCTTTTTCTTTGACTCTTCAAAAAGAAAGAAGCTTATCAGAAACAAATTACAGTTTGTCATACAAGGAAATGAACAAAGTGCAGAGAAGATCCGGGCTATGGCCAGAGCGGGGATGGCGCCGCGCAACCGCGTTGTTGTCTGTCTTGAGGAGTCTGGTCGAGATTGGAATCTTTCCATTGCTCGCCCCATTGGTTCGCTGTTCTTTCTTTACTGTTTTTCTACTTCGCTATTCACAACCCATTTCATCCATCTTTTTTAGTGGAGAGCGTTGATCCCAAACTTGAGAGAACTGTCATCGTCGGCACCAAATTCGACGCAAGGCTCAAAGAGCTGAAAGCCCATCCTGGAAGCGTCAATGACTATGTTAGAGGCAGCGGATATCTTCCAAAACTGCCTTTTCTGTTCCAGCTGCCTATTGATCGCTCTCTGGATGGGCGTGAGTTTGTACAGGCCATAGACGGCTTGGCCGAGTTGGATATTAAAGAAATGCGTGCTTTGGGCATTGATGAAAAGTTTGTTCCTTGCTTTTCTTCCCTTCCATCCTCTCTTCATTCTTTTCTTTTCGTCGTTCTCTTCTATCGCTTCTTTTTATAATTCTCTTCTTTTTTTAATCGTTGGAAAAAAAAAAAAACAAAGATATCAAAAACAGATCGGTTTCCCGAACTTGAGAAACTATCTGGAAAACCTGTTGCTGATGAAGTACAAAGAGAGCATCCCCTCCACCTTTTCCATTCTAAACCAGAAGTGCAAGGAAATAGAGGAGGAGTTGAAGCAAGTGGAGTCTCTCATCGAAGGGATGCGTGTTCGTACTCTGCGTGGAAGAGCGAGCGATTATGTTGTAGGTTCGTTCATATTGATTTCTTCATCTTTCCTTTTTGTTAATAGAAACAAAACTAACAATAAATGCAACAGAATTGGTACAATCGGTAACGCACTATTTGAAGGGTACCATCAAAGGCAATCCCATACAAAATGGACAAACCTTACAGCAGGAGCGCGAGGCCTCCGGCTACATTGAATGGCCTGGACTTACTATTCCTCTCGAACTCTTAGATGTATGTCATTTCTTCTCTTTTTCTCGTTCACTTCTCTTCTTCTCCTCTCTTTTCTTTCCGTAGGTCTCGTTTTATATTTCTCTCCTTTGCTCTTTCTGGCTTGCGCATTTTCCGTTTCTCTTCATCTCACTTCTCTTCATTTTTTTTTTACAGGAATATGTTGAAAATGCAGAAGAAAGGTTGTACGGAGGTGCTCAGTATTATCGTTTGCAACGAGAGTTCGAGGCGGTCATCCGAAGCATCGAGTTTCCTCCTACCACCATCAGTGAAGTCGCCACCGCTCTTGGTCTTGACGAAATGAAACCCAATCCTGATTACGATTGGTTTCTTGCTTTTCTCCTTCTTTCATTCTTTCTTTCAAGACGTAAACTCACTCCCACAAATAAAAAAAGGGCGGCATGTGACATAGCAAGAAACAAGATAGACAGACTGTATAATCCGTTTTTGGAGATATTTTGCGGTCGTCTTCGTTACATCATGAAACGTTTGTTCATTGTTGTGGCGGATAACTTGGACGATAAGGAGTTTGCCAAACAGTTGCGTCATCTCTTTTCTTTTTTTAATTTCTTTGTTCTCCTTCTCCTTAGCCGCTCTATCTGATTGTTGCTTTCTTCAATCAAATCAACAACTTAAAAAAGGTATCCGATGTTCTATGACGAGATAAAATCAATGTACGAAAGCTTCATCGATGAATACGTACAAAAGCTACAAACAGATCTTCAGTCTACGCTTGAACAAATCAGCGGTTTCATCATTGGAACTGGCGGGGATGAGAGCTATCCATCTCTCGCTGATGATGACGAAGAATATGAGTATGTTCCTTCTTTCTTTGTTTTCTTCATTGTTTTAACCGTTATTACAACGTTTATACTTATTCTTCTTAAAAAAAACAAGGCATGATCTATTGCAACCCAGCCCAGATGATACCGCAAAGCGAGTGAAAGCTGAAATGAATCGGAAACCATCTCGCACTGATCCTTTCAAAGAACTCAAAACCAGAGTACGATTCGCTCCCTTCCCTTGATTGCTCGTTTCCCTAATGAAAGAAAATAGGATGTTAGGGTGGTGGACGCAGCGGTGGCAAAAGCAGTAATGGAGGAGAGCGCTCGTCACTTTGTTGCCATTCGCAGCCGCTTTTCCAATCAGTTTAAACGCTCAGGTATTCTTTCCTCCTTTCAGCTCTGCTTTCTTATTCGTTTTCCTTGCTTTTTTTCTCAACGTTATTCTCTTTTTAGCGAATGTTCAATTTTGGACGCCAATGTATTCCAAGTTGATGAAGAGCATCAACAAGAAGGTTGTGCAGAAGAACGACGAAGAATACATCGCCCTTTTCAATGCCAATGCCGTTGGCCTTTACGACAGAAAGGTACCTTTCTCTCTCTCTCTCTCTCTCTCATTTTCTCTTTGTTAACCTTCTTTTAAAAAGCAATATTTGGAGAGAAAGTTACTCAAACTGAGAAGCAGCAGAGACCGTTTCGGGAATGTCGCTGCAAAGATACGAATGGCCCACGGAGGAGGCGAAGGCGGAGCGGCCGGTCGAGCCGCCGCTTTGGCCGCTTTGTCTCGTTCTCAAAAAGAAGAAAAAGGAAAAGAGAAAGAGAAAGTAAAAGAGAGGGAAGTCGCAGAGACGAACGGCTTCTAACATAAATCTTTTCGCTTTTGTTATTTGTAAATAAAAGTGTTATTCATCTTTCTTGTTTTGCTTCGCCGCCTGAATTGGGTCTGGCATTATAGCATACGTGGTAATATCCGGTTTCACGGGTTCCTTCTTAACTTCCGCCTCCTTCACTGCTTCTTCCTGGGCTTCGTCTTCTGTGGGCGATGAAGAGTTGTTGCTAAACTCTTGGGCAGCCCACATGCGAGCATACTCTCCTCTTGGCCTCTCCAACAGCAACTGCGAGTGTGTCCCCCTCTCCGCGATCGTTCCGTTCTTCATCACCACTATCTCATCCGCGTCCATTATAGTGCTCAGCCGGTGTGCTATCATCAATGTAGTCTACGCAAAAGAAGGAGACGACAAGAAAGTAAGAAAGACAAAAAGACAAAGGAAAAGAGAAGAGCGAGAATAAAGAGCGTAACAACAAACCTTGCCCTTGCTGACCTGCTTCAAGGAGGCCTGGACAAGACGTTCGGTGTGGGAGTCGATGGCACTGGTGGCTTCGTCGCAGAGGAGTATGCGCGGGTTCTTGAGGATGGCACGAGCGATCGAAATGCGTTGTTTCTCCCCTCCAGAGAGCTTCAGGCCGCGTTCTCCCACCACCGTGTTGTATCCCTCCTATGATTTATTTTGTTTGGTGAGACGAAAGGTAAAGACATAGCACAATAGATAAACAAAGGCATACCGGCATTTGCAAAATAGCGTCATGAATGTGAGCTCGTCTAGCAGCCTCATAGATTTCCTCCTCTGTCGCCTCCGTGTTGCCATACGCGATGTTATAGTAGATGGTGTCATTGAAAAGAACGGTGTCCTGAGGGATCACCCCGATGCTCTTGCGAAGGCTGGTCAGGGTGGTGTCGTCCAGTGATTGACCGTCGATGCGAATGTCGCCTTGCTCAGCGTTGTAGAAACGGAACAATAATCGAAAGATGGTTGATTTTCTAGCATTTGTTGCGTGAGGTTAAAAAAGAAATCAAACCGAAACAAAGAAGGAGAAAGAATACCCTGAGCCAGTAGTACCAACGAAAGCGATTTTGCGGCCAGGCTCAATGTCCAAGGACATGTTCTTGAGGATTGGTCGCTCAGGAGTGTAGCCAAACGTGACGTTGTTGAACTGGATTCGTCCTGCTCCTTCTTGAGGCAAGTCTTGGGCGGTCGGTTTATCTTTGATTTCGCTGTTAAGAGTCAACAATCCAAACATAGTCTCCATGTCAATCTGTTGAATTGTGTTTTAGTTGATGAGAAACGTGGAACAAAGACGAAAGGGCGAACAACAAAGAAGTGGTACCAGCGATTGGCGCATTTCGCGATAGACGGTGCCCTATTTAAATGATAAATGAAGGTAAGCGTCTTAAGAGAGAGAGAGAGAGAGAGAGAGAGAGAGAGAGAGAGAAGAGAGAGAAGAAGCACCAACCAGAAAATTAAGCGGGAAGGAAAGTTGGAAAAGAAGACCATTCACCATCACCAAGTCTCCAATGGTCATCGTCCCTGTTCAAAAAACCAATGTCTTAGAAGGAGATGCACTTAACAGATACAAAGGAACTGCATGCAACAAAAAGCAATACCTTCAGCAACGCCGTGAGCGGCCAGAATCATGACAGCACTGAGACCAGCGCTAAAGATGGCGTTCTGTCCAAAGTTGAGCAGAGACAAACTCCACTGTGTCTTCAAGGCTGCAGCATCGTGCCTTGCCAAGTATTTGGTGTAACGCTCCGCCTCAAGCTCTTCGTTGTTAAAGTACTTCATGTGATTTAATGTTGTAAGTTTTCTAGTTTAAAAAAAGAAACAAAAAAGGATGAAGAGCAAGCACGAAACAACTAACTTTAACAGTTTCGTAGTTGATAAGCGAGTCTATCGCTTTGGAGGCTGCTTCGTTTTCCATCGCATTCATTTCTTTACGGAATTTTGTTCTGTAAGATACAGCATAGACATAAGTAAAGGAACAAAACAAAGTCCAATGAACAAAAGAAGGAGTGACAAGAAAGACAAAACCTCCATTGAGTGACACCAAAAGTATACACGACATAACATGCCATGGTGCCAAGAGTAATGCCGGCGAATGGTGCTCCAAAGTTGGCTGTTAGAATGGTACAAACGAGGCCTATTTCCAATGCGGTTGGCACCACGTTGAATAACATCGACGTTAACACGAAGTTGATTCCACTGGTTGTTTTTAAATAAATAAATAAACAGTCAGAAACGAAAGAAAAAGAACACTACGATAGAAAACAAAAACATACCGAGTGCCTCGATCGATTGCACGAGCAAGCCCACCGGTTTGACGGCCGAGATGGAAGCGAAGGTCTAAGTGAAGGAGATGGAGAAAGGTGCGACGGGCCACTTGTCGAATGGCCTTTTGTGCAACCGACGCGAACACCACATTTCTTAGTTCTTGAAACAACGCCGATCCTGCTCTTGCTGCTCCGTCTGTTTGTATGTATGAGTGAGTTAGCAACAAAGAGGAAACAAGAAAAGCAAGAGAGCGTGGTTACAAGCGAGCAAAAGGCCGATAGGAACAGTGACTAGTACATCGGTGGTGGTGACTTCATTCAAGGTGTCGATAGCTTGTTTGAAGAGGTATGGCACTTGGATGTTTAGAAGCTGAACAGTGGTTTATAGGTGTCAATAAAGAAAGAAGAGAGACGAGAGGGAAGAGGTGGAGAAGAGAGAAGAGAGAAGAGAGAAGAGAGAAGAGAGAACGAGAGAAGAGGGAACGAGAGTAAACCTTGGAGCCAATAAGGAAGCCCATGGCAGCAATGACACGAGCGCGCACGCTGCGGTCGTTGGGCCAGAGGTACTTGGCAAAGGTCTTCATGATGGTCAGCGCGCCCGGCCCTTTGGCTCCTCCCAACAGGTCCCCCGTCCGCAGTGGCGTGCCCTCCTTCTTCAGCGTCGCGTTGGCAACCGCCTCCTTGCTTTTGTTGGCTGGAGAGGAGCTGAAGCGAGAGAAGGAGGAGTGACGAGTGGACGAGAAGAGAGCGTTGACGGTGTTGTTGGATCGAGTGAAGAGAAAGAGGCATTTGGCTTTGTTGTCGTGGAGAGAAGGCGAAGGAAAGCGTCTTGGCAGGGTGGAACGGGGAGCAGAGGCTCGGAGGTACGACGCTGACGTTGAAAAAAAAAGAGGAGTGGAGGAGGAGGAAGGACGACAGGACGGCGCTGCTCCTCCTCCTCCTCCTCTTAGTCCTCCTCCGGAGAGCTGCAACGAACGGCCACTAACACAACAGCGAAGCATTGCTCCCCTCCTTTTGGGTGAACGGACGTAACCAGCTTGAAGAGAAGCAAGGCAAGGCGCCGCTGCTTTCTTTCTTCTTTGCTTTCTTTTTGACAGATTTTACGTCGACAAATATTTCGAGACCCAATGTCACAGTTTCTGGGACGACACGACATTATTTATTGCCGACATGGGGAAAATCTTCATTCTTCGTCTTGTTCTCCTTCTTCGCCTTGTTTGTCGTCTTGTTGTTGTGTTGTTTTCTTCTTTCGTCATTGTTCTGGTTTCTTTTTTTTTCTATCTTCTTGTCTTTTGTCTTCTTTCTTCTTTCTCTTTCCTCGTTTTTCTCTCTCACTCATCTCTCTTTTTTTCTTCAATCTTCTTTCCTTTCTGTTCTTCTTTCACTCTTCTTGGGTTGCTCCTATTGGCCTGCCTTTCAATGCTATGAGGCCCACTTAAGAGTGGTACGGACAAGAGCAACCATGGTCTCCGGCCCATTTCAACACGTCAACCAGACCTTTTCCGGCCGCTAGTCTGCAAATCCGTGTGTCCCAAGGGCAGCCATTCTCGGAGAGCCACTGCAACACCCCTAATTGACCATTCCTGGCAGCATTGACTCTCACCCAGTAACTCCGTGAGCGGGTCAAGGCTGTGTCTTCATTCCAAATGCAACCGTTCTCTTTGGCCCACTGCAAGATCTCCAAACCGCCATTCGATGCAGCCATGGCACAGACGTGCCAGTCCCAAGGGCACCCGTTTGCCTTGGCCCATCGCAAGACCTCCAAATGCCCGTTCAAGGCGGCGCTGTTGCAGGTCTTTCGTCCCCAGGGGCAACCGTTCTCCCTGGCCCATTGCAAGCACTCCAAATGGCCGCTCAAGGCCGCGTTGGTACACGTATTTTCATCCCAAGGACAACCGTTCTCCCTGGCCCATTGCAAGCACTCCAGCTGGCCGAGCTTTGCAGTCATTGAACACACCCGCCAGTCCCAAGGGCATCCGTTCGCCTCGGCCCATCGCAGGTTGGCCAGGGAGGAGCAGGCCCACCGCAGGTGAAACCGGCGCCTGAGGGGAGAAGGGCTGCAGGCCCACCAGCGGCGGCACGTCCGGGCCGCCGGTGCCACGCTGCCCTCCGGCAGCATCTCCAGGATGTGGCACAGCATCTCCTCCGGCAAGAGCTCTTCGATGCAGCAGGTTCCCTTGGGCTCATCGGTGAGGGATAAAGTTGTGTGCTTTGCCATAGGCACCTTTTTTATTTGTTGTTTTGTTTATTTCTCAACCTCACGTTGAGGCCGAAGAGAGAGAGAGAGAGAGAGAGAGAGAGAGAGAGAGAGAACCTTTGAGAAATGAAGAAGGGCTTGTAAGAAAGCCAGCTGAAAGGTCCAAGGCTAGTGCGGCGGACTCCACTTCGGGCTTCGTTGTGTTTGTTGTTCTCTTTTATTAAACTACTATGGGCGAAATGAAGCAGAAAGGGAGCAGTAAACCTGCAGGAGGGTTGCTGCACTACCTTCCGGTCCTCACCGGAGTGTTGTTCCCTTCTCCTGTAGCTCTTCCTCTCCTTTTCGACCATGTTTCCGATGCAGGAGACGAGCTCTTCCTTCTTCCTTTTTTTTTTTTGTTTGCTTTGTTTTGTATTTTTTTTTTGTTGAACCACTCTGTCTCTCTCTGTCTCTCTCTCTCTCTCTCTCTCTCTTTCTCTTTCTTTCTCTACTTTTCGAGAAGGATAAGCGAACAGAAGAAAAGGTAGGCTTTATAACGTTGTTTTGTTGCACTCACTCAACCTGTTATCTACAAAAAAAAAAAGAATGCAAACAAAGCTAGCTTCCTCCATCTACTTGTTGTGTTCCACCTTTCGGTCGCCCACCACTTTGTCCGCTTTGCCCTCCATCCTCAGCTTCTCGTTTCCGGTGAGAGTGCCGGCGGCTTCCTTGACCCAGCCGCCCATTTTCTGGCCGGCCCCTTCGGCCATCTCCTTGGCCTCCGCGGCCTTGATCTCGTTGTTGCCGAGCTCCTTCTGGGCGGTGCCCCTGGCCTCCATCTCCTTGGCGCCAAAGAGCTTGCCCGTGCCCTCCTTGAGGCCACCGATAAGTTGGTCCTTGCGTCCGGTCGTCTTGTTGGCTTCGAAACTCATGGTAATGTTTTTTTTTTGTTTACCGTTGGTAACGCTGTCGTGTAATGCTTGTTGTTGCGATTTGAGAACACACACAGAGAGATAAGATGGAATGGGCATTTTGAATAGATAGCTTTTTTATAGTGGAGGGACACAACAACAACACCCCATCAGGGAGAAAAGAGGAAGGTTAGCGGCGAGCAAAGCGTGGAGGAACGGTAGAAAAAAGTTAGCATAGAACACAAATTTTTCTGATTTCTGTCGAAATTTCTTGACGAAGCGGCATTTCCGCAAAAATTCGTTTGTGTCGACAGCAACGAAAAAAAGCACATGCAATTCTAATAGGTTGGATACCTTTTCGGCGGTGCTATTATCAACCAACGTCATCCAGAACAAATTGCCGATGATGTTATCGGCATTTATCGATAGAAGGAAAACGTACACCAAATTTAGCGAAGGAAAATGTTAACGACAAAAAAATTGATAATTTTTGAAAAATTTAAAAGCGCCTTCCAAAAAAAGTCTTATTTTTTCGATAATTCGTTATGCAAACCAAAAAAAAGTTGGGTCCTACATTTGTGCTGCGTAGCGTATCCCCAAGGAGATGAACCTCGACGCGTCGGAAGGGGTGCAGCCCTCCTGGATGAGCACTCGTGGAGGCTTGCAGTCCATGCGGGGCTACATCGCCCCCGCGGAGCGTAGGGCCAAGATCTGCCCCTTGGAGAGCGACCCCCCGAAACACCTCTCAGTCCCTCCGTCTTACCCTCTGCAGCAAGAGGCGGTGGTGGACGTGGAAGAAATCTTTAGCCATGGGCACAACAACAGCAGCAACGACAGCAACGTGGAAGCCTCCTGGGTCGAGCAGCTGGCCCGTGAGTTGGGCGGCCCTGCGGCCTCTCTGCAAAACCCCACGGCGGACTTGCGGGACACCTCCTTGGGCGGCGCCCTCAACGAAAGGGACTTGGTGGAGCTGTTGATGGTGGCCAACAACGAAGAAGAGGCTCAACGACAGCAAGCGTGGACCTCGTTGCAATCCTCTTCTGCTGCTTCCTCTACTTCTTCCCCTTCTGCCCCATCCTCGGGCTTGTTCTTTGATCAGCCGGAAAATGGCGTTGAGGACGCGGTTACGACGACCTCTTTTGCGCAAGAGGGCCACGTAGCTGCTCTGCCGGTCGGCACGCCTGAGAGTGTGGCCGCATTGGACCTTCTTGCTGAGTTTGGCACTCTGGTTTGTAGTACTTATCCTTTGTTGTTGTGGTTGCTGTTGTTGTTGTCGTCGTCGTCGTTGTCGTCCTCCTGCCTTTATGCTTGGTGTTCTTTTTCTTATTTCTTCATTATAGCAAGAGAAAGACAAGGATCCGTGTTGCCCCTTGCCCCTGATAGAGTCATTGACAAAGGCCACAAATTCCTTCCCCTCTCATTATGATGAGTACGTTCCTTTATCTTCTCTTCTACGTTCTCGCTTACCTGTTTGCTCTGTTATTTCTGCTCTCTCTTCTCTCCTCAACTTCTAACCCTTCTTTGAACAACTACCATAAACATAGTGATGCATTGCAAAAGTTCTTCGATTTAACGGTTCCACCCGTTAACAGTACTTATCTCTCTTCTAGTGCATCTTCGTCAGTTTCTTCCCCTCATGACGATCCCTCATCAGCAGATCTTTCTGTGCAACAACTATCCTACGCTTCCACCTCTTCTCCTTCATCCTCTTCTTCCACACTGCCTGCTCATGAATTCGATTCCTTTGCTTCCTCTTCTTCTTCGTCTCCTCCCTCTCCTCCCTCCCAACCTATATCCTCCACCTCTTCTCCCTCTTTCCTTTCCCCTACTTATTCTGCTTTCGGAATGGTATCACTGGAAGCATCTGCTGAAGCTTATACTCGTCGAAGTCTTGCAAGCGACGCAGACGACGTATCAAATGTTGCGAGCGTTTCGTTGTTTCCTCCTTATCATCAACTTCTTCAACCTCATCCTCAACTTCCTATTCAAGACCACACCAACAACAATAATATCAGCATTAATAGCAATAACAACCATCACAGCAACTCGAAGTCTTTGTCGTCGGCAAGGGGTGGACAACGTAAACGAAAAGGAAGCAGCACAGATGAATACGCTAATAACACCGACCAAATAGATGAGAATCTTTCGCCTGCTGAAAAACAAGAAATAAGGTTAGGTGTTCTTCTACTCCTTCTCTTGTTGTTCTTCTTCTTCTGGCTTCTTCTTCTCTCTCTTCTTTCTTCTGCTTTATTAACAACTTGTATTTTTTTTCCTATACAGAGCACAGCAATCTAGAGAAGCATCGCGCCGGTACAGGAGAAAGAAAAAGCAAATGATTAGTCAGATGCAAGAGGTATGTTAGCTGATTTTTTTAAACAATGTTTTTTTTTTTTTGTTGTTGTAATTATTGAAAGTCTTGCTATGCAATAGCAACTGCAAAAGCTACAACAAGAAGCGGCGATCTTGCTCGCCGAACGAAACAAAGCCATAGAGCTGCTCGCTAAATACAAAGGCGAAAGCATTGCCCGCAGTCAAGAAAACATAAAATCCTCCTCTCAGGTTTCTTTTCTCTTGGCTTCTTTCTCTTGCGCACCTCTTCTCACATTTAACTTAACAAAACAACAGCTAGAGACAGAAAGAGCAGGCGTGTTGGCACGGTTGGACATGTTGGTTCGTTCTCACGCGCCTGATGAAGAGCTCGTGCCGGTGCTTGCCGAACTACGTGGCATCTGTAAACAAATAAGCGCTTTGGGCCAGTGTCATATTAACGTACTCTCATTGTTTGTTGTTTCAATTCCTGTTTCTTTTGTTCTAATATACATGCTGTTTATTATTCACAGATGTTACTCAGTCCAAATGCTGCAGTTCAACTGGCTAAAGTTGGCTTCTTTGCTGGTCAGGTCTCTCAAGTGGACATGCCCACTAAAGGTGCCATCTTCCCTCTTCGTTTCCTTTCTTTGCCCTCTTTCTATTGTTTAACCTCTTCCCTTGATACAGAGGAAAATATCACCAGCTTTGTTCACAAGATATTGACGGAAATATACTCCGTCACCGAACACCAGAAACGTACTATTGCCAAAGCCATTGAGCATCATTACCAAGCCCTTGTACTCTCTTCTTTCTTCTTTGTTCTTTTTGTGCTTCTTCTTTTTTGTGTTCTTCTTTCTTCTTCTTTCTTCTTCGTGCTTCTTCGTTGTTTTGTTCTTCTTGCTTCTCTTACACCTTTGACAACGAAAACAACAGGATGAGTTAATGGAAGAGCGTCAACAGCTCAACAACGAGCTGCACGGCCACTTTGCGCGCCACACGCAAGCCGCCATGAAGGGCCAACACCTCAACGTGCACAGCAAGCAGGACCAGCGCACCCTCCTGGACACCGTCGTGACGATGCAGTACCTGAGGGACAACATGAAGCAGGAGGCGGAGGTCTACGAGGACACCACCTTGAAGATCCTGTTGTGCCTTACGCCCCGCCAGCAGGCGCAGTTCTACCTGAACGTGGAGTTTACGCATCAGTCCGTTCGTCAGTTGAAGAAGGTTTTTGCTCCTCTCTTTCGTTTCTTTCTTCCTCTCTTTCGTTTCTTTCTTCCTCTCTTTCGTTTCTTTCTTCCTCTCTTTCTCTCTCTTTTGTTCTTCCCTTCAACTAAACTTTAAACAACAAAAAGATGTGGGACTCCATGAAAGGCTCGCTGTTGAAGACCTAAGCATACCTGCGCTTCAGGTTCCAGAGAGATCATTCACCGCATAGAGAGAGAGAGAGAGAGAGCAGTTTGTAAGTCAAAAATAAAGTACTTTTTTTTTGTACAAGATTTTTTTTTAAAAAAAAAATCCGTTCATCATCAAAACTCAGAGCGAGAGGAGAAAAAAAAAAGTATCAAACGATAAGAGGCACAGAGACTTTCCACAAGCCTTTGTACTGCTTTCTTTGTTCTCTGTGGTTGGTGATGATGATGAATTTTTTGAAAAAAAAAAAAAGGTAGCAACCGTCCTCATCGTTGGAGAGAGGAGGAAAGAAGGAAGGGGATCTAATCCTCCTCCTAGCTCCACCTTATTTTTGTGTTTTCAGTTGACGACGGTCATGTTCTCAGAGCTCTTGGGCAAAGGTTTGGTGGCGTAGGGAGAAGCAAGGGAACGACGGAAGAGCAGGATGTGGGGCTCGGGTTCGTGGATGGCGTAGTGCTCCCAGCCCAAGGATTGCTGCACGCCCAGCGCTCGCCACTCGGCCTCAGACATGAGCTTGTTGGGCAGTCGGTGCACAAAATCTTTTGGCAAAATAACGTGTCTAAATCAAAGAGAGAAAGAGAAACCGTAGAGAAAAAGTTAATCTTTCGTTTGTCCATGCACGATGAGGGAAAAGTGGTTTTACCTGTACTCATAGTTTTTATCAAAGTATTTGTCGGAATAGATGATTTGTTGGGACATGGCGGTGAAGAAGAACGCGAGCAGGCACACAGTAGTGAGAGGTTAAGAGTAGGCGCGTGTACGTGTGTGAAACAAAAAATAAATACGAAGCGAGAAAGAGAGTGAGGCTTGCTTTGTGAATGAAAAAGAAAGACAGAAGAAAAAATTTGGAGAAAAAAAAATAAGCTGCTAAAAATTTTTCTGATTTTGCATTACCCGCCCAAAAAACAAAAATTCAATTTTTGGCGGGAAAATGTCTACAAAATATACAGTTGGCACTCCGTCAACCGATGATCGCTCTAAAGTTCCACGTTCGATTTCTGATTGGTCCGTAGAAGGAGCTATTTAATAAGACGACGAAATCTCCAAAAATGAGTGCTTCCGTATTATTATTATTATTGGGGCATACAGTGGAAGGGACGAAAAAGTCTTATCGAACTCCCCGTTACACTTGCGCTGAAGGGCTTCTTTTTTTGTTGTTGACCGATTTATAAACCGTGCACAGCATGCAGCGCCTTCGTCCGCTTCGTTGCGTCCCTGCTCCTCGAGTCTCTTTGGCCGGCGCCGGCCGGTCTCTTCGTCAGGCCTCCTTTCCCGGCTGGCGGTGTCCTGTTTCCTCTGCCTCCTCCTCCTCCTCGGCTTCCTCCGTTATGTGTCTTCACAGCAGCAAAGGAACGCGACGAAACTTTCGCACTTCCCTCCCAGCGCATGACACAACTCAAACGCCCTCCGCTGCTGCTGCAGACATGTCTGACCCTGGCGCCATGGCCGCCGCTATGGCTGCTGCCAGCCAACGTGCTCCCCCTCTGGACCCTGCCTTGCTGGCGCTGCCCGGTCCCTCTCAGGACGTGTTATCCATGATCATGGTCCACCGCGATGGCGTCGGCGGCACTGCCGACATTCTCTGGGACCTTCGTCAAAAGCACGGTGACACGCTGAGAGTTGTTCTGGGAGGCATGCCCTCTGTTGCTGTTTTCAACCCAGACCACGTGGCCCAAGTCTTTCGTGCCGAGGGCAAGTATCCCAGCAGTCTTGCCTTTGACGTGTGGAAGAAAGCCCAACAGGAAGAGATGAAGGAGTGGTTGAAAGGCAACCTTTTCTTTGAGGAGGTATGAACTCTCTTTCTACTTTCGTTTTCTCTCTTCTTTTTTCCTGTCTCCTTTTCTTTGTTTCTTTTCATTCTCTCTCTCTCTCTCTCTCTCTCTCTCTCTCTTAAGATCCTTTCTCTCGCTTCTCTCTCGCTTCTCTCTCCTTTTCGTTTTGCACCGCTAGCACTAGTGTTTCTTCCAGTGCTCTTTGCTCGTGCGTTCTTCGTTCTTACTCTCATGAATAACTATTGCAAACAAACAGGGAGACGAGTGGAAACGTCTCCGCAACGAGCTTCAAAAGCGTATGTTGCCGCCGCTGGAAGCACAACGCTTCATCCCCATGTTTGCACCGCTGATGCGAGACGCCTCCGCCGTCATCGCCAAGACCTTGGCAGAAGATATCCCGCAGGCAGAGCGACCCACCCTCCGCCAGTTTCTCAGCCGTGTGACCATCGAGAGCATTGCTATGGCGCTCTACGGCAAGCGACTGGGAAGCTTGGACCCCAACGGCGCCATCCCCGAGAAGACCCAATACTTCATCCAAAACACGCACCACCTCTTTGACCTCACTGTGGAGCTGGAGATGGGGGCAGAGCAGAGGTGGCGCATGCCTGGAGCCACTCGCGAGCACTGCCCTCCCTATGGGGAGATGGTCGACTGCATGAAGAATCTCTGGATCATCGGCACGGAGTACCTGGAGGAGACCCGGCAGACACTCATGGAAAAGCTGCAACGCGGAGAGCTGGACGAGGACCAGCTGGCCGTCTCCCCTTACCTCCTGCCCTATCTCATGTCCCGCGGGGAGAACGCTGTCTCCCTTCGCGAGATCACCACCAACGTCAGCGGGCTCTTCCTCGGCGGAGTGGACACCACCAGCGTCTCCATGCAGTGGGTGTGCTATTGGCTGGCCAAGAACCCAGAGGTGCAGGACAAGCTGGCGGAGGAGCTGCGCAGGGAGCTCAAGGGAGGGGACCTGGATGACCCGGAGCAGCTGCGTCGCCTGCCCTACCTCAAGAACGTCTTCAAGGAGTCCACCAGGATCAGCCCTGCCACCATGGGAACGGTTCGAACCTTGGAAGAGGACATCCAGTTGGGAGAGCACGTCATCCCCAAGAAGACAAGAATTATGCTGCTCATGAACCTCTTGGGACGTGACGCCAACATGTACCCGGAGCCGGAGCGCTTCGAGCCGGACAGATGGCTCAAAAAGGAGGAGCACCCCTTCGCCTTGTTGCCTTTCAGCTTTGGGGCCAGGATGTGCCTCGGCGCCAGGCTGGCCATCAACGAGACCTACGTCTTTCTGGCCCGCGTGATCCAGGACTGGAACCTTCGCTTGCGGGATCCCTCGCTGGAGAGCCGCCCGGTGGTCAAGCTGCTCACCCGCCCCGAACCCGTCCCGGATATCGTGTTCACTCCTCGTCGCCACTAAGAAAGACTATATTTAAAAATACCAACGTAAGCACCACGAGTCGAACCGACGTCCTTATCTGCCAAAATATTATGTCGACTTTACGTGTCGACATGAATATAACTACGAAAATTTTCAACCCAAAAATTTCGTGGAAAAACAAAAGAAGAGCCAAAGAAAACAACAGAAACGATGCGAAGAAAAGCACACTCGCTTGAAGAAGAGCAACAAGAAGAGCTTAACCCACGCGATCAAAAGCGGTCCAGAACGTGCCTGGAGGGGAGCGGAGTATCGGAGGGCGAGCCGTCCCACCGTACCCACGACGGCGTTACCATTCCGGAGGAGCTTTGGGCCGACACGTTGCGCTTTCTCTGGGAGTCCTCCTCCTCCGGTTCCTGGCATCGCTCTCGCTCTGCCGGGCTTCCTCGCCTCGGCAACCACCACGAGCGGCTCTCCCACAACGCAGTGCTTCAGCCTTACATCCTTCAAAGACAGCTGGATGAGCAAGAGGAAGAGGCAGGAGTCGACGTTGAGGACCAAAAACCAAAAACAAGCACCAACGTGAAGCGAAAGAAAACGAGCGGTGAATGCTTCTTCGCCGACAAGGGGGCATGCAACCTGAAGCCTTTGCTGCAAGCCAGGGCCGTGTGCAGGCTCTTTAAGAGGCTGGTGGATGGCATGACGGGAATGGACGCCCTCCAACCCTTTGCCGAACGAGTGCTAGCGAGAGTCACCTCCCCTCCGAGCTTTTTTGTTTCTCCTCATCGGGAGGATGGAGGCCAAGGCACTCAAGCTACGGAGGGGGTTTCTTCGCGGTGGGGGTGGCCTTGGTCACAACAACAGAGCAAGGAGGGCCGGGCGGACCCACAGCAGGCTTTGAAGGTGTTGAGCAAGGCGGTCATGCCAGCTATAAAGGCTAGGTTTTATGCTTGCAGGTGCCCTTTATTTTTCAGCAGTTCTTCGTGTGCTTGTTCTTGTTCTTTATTCCTCATTTTCTTCTTCTTCTTGTTCTTGTTCTTCTCCTTCCTCTCTTGGCTAACTTGTTTCCTTTCATTCTGATCCGTATTCGCCTTTCTGTTCTCCTCATTGCTCTATCTTCTTCCAGCTTACAAGCCCGCGTAGAAGAATGCTTGTCGCAGTGGTGGAAGCCTCGCTTTAGCTCTTCTTCTCAACTCCAACAAACCATCAAGCGAGCACGGCACCTAATCCAATCCCAGGCGCTTCGTTTGATACATTTGGAGCGAGAGGAAGACCGCCTGGACATTTCTTATGCTCTTGGCATTCGCGCTGTCTTGCTTATCTCTCTCAGCAAACTCCACGTTCAACCACAAGGAGAGGAAGAAGAGGAGGACATCGATAATGAAGAGGAGAGCGAACGGCAGGAAGAGGAAGATTTGGTGATAGCCTTAGACGTGGTTCAAGGTTGGGACTACCGAGACGAAGCTTGGGATATGGGATTCTTCATGCGAGCTCGTCTTCCTTCGCCCCCATCCTCAACGCAACAAGATGAAGCAACGGATGGATGGAGAAACACTTTAGGCATAAAACGGGAAGAACAAAAGAAAGTGAGCAGCGAAAATAAAGAAGATATGGAAGAAGAAGGAGGAAACAATGACGCAAAGGAAAATGATAAGCAGGAAGAAACAGAAGAGTTAACTGCACCGCTTGTGATACTCACTGTGTCTCGTGGATCAGGCGAACCGACTAACCTCAACAAACCTCTTCTTCGTCGTTTGTGGCAATTGCTCTTCCGAATCAACAACAACGAACAAGAAGAAGTTACGGAAGTGGAGAGGAGCATGTTTGAGTTTCTCAGTCTTTGTTTAGGCTTCTTCTGGAAACTGGACTTGGATCACGTGTGGCTTACAAGGGACGAAGAAGAACCCTATTGGAGCGAGCCACTTCAATGGATGTTGAACAACAAAAAGGAAGAAGAAAAAGGCAAGCAAGCCGCGCAACAGACCTCGCGAGCAAGTCTAAGAAGAGGAAAACCGGCTTCTGCTTTGGCGGAGAGTGAGAACTTGGGTTTTATTGACCTCACGAAACAACCCGAGGACCCAGACTGGGAGCCTTCGAAACCAGATACCATTGCCGCTGTCATGAAGGATAATAGTTTGAAGGAAGCGAGGGCTATGCTTGCAACCTTGGACAAACAGAACCATTTGTTGTCTCAGGTACGTTGTTGGCACCCAGCGAAGACACAAGAACGTTGTTTCTCTTATTATTTTTGTTTGTACGTCAACCCAGGCCACGGCAGAGGAGCGCTATTTGTGGATGTATAGACAAGCGCGGTGCCTTCAAGCCAACATCGTCGCCTCTTCTTCTCTTGTGGAGTCTCCGTTACTGTGTTTCGTTCGCTTTTGCGGCTTTAGCAACCTATCTGTGGACTCGGGAGAATACTCTGGACTTACGGTGACTCGTTCTTCTAGCATTCTTTTTTCACGCCCTTCTTCTCCTTCTTGTAGCGTGTATCGAGTGAAGCTGGAAGCTAAAGAAAAGAACGGTAACTGTTACGGCGACTCTTGCGACTCTCACAGCCTGACGCTCACCTCAACTCTCAACACTTTTGCGATGCTTCTCTCTGAATCTCTTCGTTGTGCCGTGCAACCGAAACAACATGAAGAAAACGGTGGAGAAGGAGGAGAAGGAGAAGAGAAACTCACAGTCATTGTGAAGTACGACAAGGATGTCCCTACTCACCCTCTTGAAGACGAGGAAGAAGACGGAGAAGAAAAAGAAGCAGAAAGCGAGAAGAACGATTCCACTTACATTCCCTTGCATTCTCTCTTCCAATTGCCGCCTTCATCATCTACGTCTTCACCGCAGCCAACGACAAACGAGACGTTGCTCCGCCATCTGTTGTTGGGTTTAGGCCTGCGAATGCTGGGCATTGCACCCGACGCCAATCACGACCGGGAGAGAGCAGAGCACGAAGAAGAGATACGGGAGCAAAAGGTCACCAACGGCTTGTGGGATCTGGTGCGAGTGCTCGAGCAAGAACCAAGTACGACCCCTTTCTCTGCGGACGCCCTTTGGCAGCACTGCATCCCTTTCTTTAGGAGGGCGAGCTACTGAGCGAAGAAGAACGAGAACCGAAAAGCCGGTGAAAAGAAAGAGGTGTTTGTTTTTGTTTCTCCTGTGAATATTTGAAAGGAAAAAAGCGTCGAGAGAAAGCAAAAACTATAGCTAGGAAAGCATCGAGAGAAAGCAAAAGACTCCTTGGCACTACCACCAACATGCTGAAGCGCACACAACAAAGCAATGCAGAGAAACCAAATACAGCCCAACAACTAACCACGAAAAAACCCAGGCTTGAGGCATTACCATCACTCTCTTCATCCCTCATCGAAGACTTGTTGGCGGATGAGGTGCTTTGCCACATCTTGAGCATGCTTCCTAAGAGCAGCATTGCCCCAGCGGCCAGGGCCTGCCGCAGATGGTATTCCTGCACCCCGGTTCAGCTCCGCCAGAAACTGTCCTTCGAATGGGCGTGCTCCTCCCTGGCAGCTCTGCAGTGGGCCACGCTCGAACCTGGTTTCTCTTTGGATCGTCAGGTGTGCCCTATGGTTGCTCGTCACGGCTGTTTGGAAGCTTTAATGTGGGCAAGAGATGAGGGCTACTCGTGGGACGAAGAGACCTGTGCAAATGCTGCGACAGCCGGACGTTTGGAAGTGTTGCAATGGGCCACGGAGAATGGGTGCCCTTGGGATGAACGGGTTTGTGCGAACGCTGCATGGAGTGGCAAGTTTGCAGTGTTGAAGTGGGCCAGAGAAAACGGATGCCCTTGGGATGAACGTACATGCCTCCACGCGGCCAGGAAAAGCAGCTTTCGCATCTTGAAATGGGCCAGAGCAAATGGATGTCCGTGGAACAAACGCGCTTGTGCATATGTTGCGGCAGGGGGACATTTGGATGTGTTGAAGTGGGCCAGAGAAAACGGATGCCCTTGGGATGCGAACACATGTGCTTCTGCTGCTGGTGGTGGGCATTTGGAAGTGTTGAAATGGGCCAGAGCAAACAGGTGCCCTTGGGATGCTAATACTGTGCCCGCTGCCGGTGGTGGACATTTGGAAGTGTTGAATGGGCCAGAGCAAACAGGTGCCCTTGGGATGCGAATACATGTGCTTGCTGCTGGTGGTGGACATTTGGAAGTGTTTAAATGGGCCAGAGAAAACGGGTGCCCTGGATGCGAATACATGTGCTTCTGCTGCTGCTGGTGGACATTTGGAAGTGTTGAAATGGGCCAGGAAAAACGGGTGCCCTTGGAATGCGAATACATGTGCTTCTGCTGCTGGTGGTGGACATTTGGAAGTGGTGCAATGGGCCAGGAAAAACGGGTGCCCTTGGAATGCGAATACATGTGCTTCTGCTGCTGGTGGTGGACATTTGGGAGTGCTGCAGTGGGCCAGGAAAAACGGGTGCCCTTGGAATGCAAATACATGTTCTTCCGCTGCTGGTGGTGGACATTTGGGAGTGCTGCAGTGGGCCAGAGAAAGTGGATGCCCTTGGGACGAAAGCACTTGCGCTGGTGCGATACACAACACCCATTTTGAAGTGTTGAGATGGGCCACAGAACACGGCTGTCCGTGGGATGCGCCTGCTTGCGCCAGGGCTGCCATCAGTGGAAATCTAGAGGTTGCAAAGTGGGCGAAAGAAAACCACCGCCCTTTTGGTGAAGCAAGTCTTTGTCGCAACGCTGCAGACAGCGGACGCTTGGAAGTTTTGCAATGGGCGAGGGAGATCGGATGTCCTTGGGATGAAGGAGTTTGTGCGACAGCTGCCGATGGTAGGCATTGGGAAGTGTTGAAATGGGCCATAGCGAACGGATGCCCTTGCAACGAGGAGATTCGCGATTACGCGGATGAGATCGAGGAGATGGCAATGCAAAGACGTTCAAGAGAAAGCGGATGCCCTTGCGATGCGCGTGTTTGTTATTTAGCAGCAAAGCGCGGCTTCCTGGAGGTGTTGATGTGGGCGAGAGAAAATGGGTGTCCTTGGGATCAACGTACTTGCGCCGCTGCTGCCAAAGCTGGCCATCTGGGAGTGTTGAAATGGGCAAGGAAGCACGGCTGTCCTTGGGACGTGACGACTTACGCTGCAGCTGTACGAAAAGGGCATTTTGACGTGGCAGAATGGGCCAAAGAGAACGGATGCCCTTGGGATGACCAAGGTGCAGAATCGCAGGCATGCCACAAGAATGAAAGAAGAAATAATAGGTAAAGAGAGAACGATGGCAAAGAAAAAGAACAGCGAAACGACAAAGAAAAACAGGTTCTACAAAGTAATAAAAATACACTAAAACATTACTTCTCGCTAAGCACGTGAAAAAAACACATCCAAAGAGAAGTCTTAAGGAGCAGCGCAGGGAGTGTCCAGAGGGTTGATGTTGAAGGGGCTCGCGTGCTTGCAGTGCACGTCCGGCTGTGTGTTGGCCAGATACGTGTGGAACGCACGGCAAGCCACCGTGTTGCCGGAGCCGATCAGTCCGATGTCCGAGACCAAGGGGATGCTGCTCATGAAGTCCTCGCAATGCTGGCGGTCGTCGTAGACCTGGTTGGGGCCAGTGCAGAAGCGTTGGATCCTGTCGCACACGCGAGTGATGTTCTTGTCCACGTCCGCAGGGAGGTTGTTCCACATTTGCAGGGTGTCCTGGAACAGACGGATGAAGTACAGCTGGTGCAGCTCGTCATAGTAGAAATACTGGATGAAGCCTGTGGTGAACTCCTTATCCAGTTGGATGCTGTAGAGGGTCTGATGACAGTAGTGGACGATGACAGTGTGCTTCTCCTTCTTCCAGGGACGTGAAGGGTCGGTGGCCACGTAGCGTTGCTCCATCACCACTTCGTCCGTGGTCATCACGCGGACTTCGTAGAGGTCAGCAATGTCGGGGTCGCCCAAGAGGAAGTAATTGTAGTTCTTCTCCCGGTCATTGATGTAAATGCCAGCCAGGGGGACCTCCGTGGTGGCGTCCTCCCGGAAGAAGTCGTAGACCAGGTCGTAGTTCCTGGCCACCACCAGCTCTTGGTTGTACACGTCCACCAGTCGCCGCTCCACCGAGTTCTCCCCAAAGCTGGAGTAGCAGCGGCAGTGTCGCTGACCGATGCATTCCCTCCATGAGTCATCGGTACAGGGGCCATGGTCATCGTCCCCATCATCATGGCCGCCTCCGCCAAAGACAAGCGTGGCGGAAAGCAGGAGAATAACCAGCAGAAGGGCAGCGTGTTTGAACATGTTTGTTTGAGGTACTGTGTGTAGTGTTGTTCGGTTTGTTTTGTGTTTGGTCAAAGGCTTTTACTTTCGTTACCAGCTATTTATGTGAAAGAATGCACCGGTTGGCTAGCATTACCCTAAACCCTCGGAATGTACATGTAAGTTGGGCTCGATCTACAGTAACGGTAGACAAAAACAGAGCTGCTGTGCAAGAGATGTTTCTATCTTGGGAGAAAAAGTTTGACAAAGGCCAAATGAGAATGGTAAGACTTGGGTTGGAACACTTTGCTTTCCTCGAACCACCGCTGTGCAGGACGGTCTCCACCGTTCCTGCTTCCTCCCTCGTTTCATCTGGTTCGTGTCCAGGCACATGATGCGTAGTTGTGAAAACTCTGGGGTACCATCTAACCAAAACACTTTGAATGTCTGGTAGGCGAAGGAACGAACATCATCAGCAAAATACGAATGTGCAAGAAGTCTAACACGCTGAAGGCGTACAGAGATGTCTCCCGTCCCAGCACGACCGGAGATTTCGAATGATAGTTTGTTGGACCCGTCCTACCTGTTGCCAATGATTCTGCGTAACATTTACTTCCCATCCACGACGAGTTTGTACTGTTGGGAGACTCTTTGGCTGGCGAAATGATTGGGAATTTACCAAGCCATATACATGTGATCTCCGTCTCCCTCGCTGTGTTTCTTTTCTGGATTTGCTCCTTTTATACCTGCGTCTTTTCAAT
>JAVKOQ010000524.1:0-30268 GCA_031835245.1 Balamuthia mandrillaris | reverse complement strand
AAAAGAAACTACCTTGCTTTGCAAGCGTTCTCTCTCGCCTTTTGATGGTTTGCTTTAGGCCCTTTCGTCGCTTTTGAAACTCGGCAGTGGACTTCTGGGCAGCATGGAGTTCATCCATGTCCTTTTCGCGATTTTTAAGCTCTTTGATTGAGAGCCGGCTAGTGCTGTATTGGTCATAATGGCCGTCCTGCTAAAAAAAATAAAGAGGAGGCAAGCATTTAAAGTGACAAAGAGAGGGGAGGGAGGGAGAGAGAGGGAGAGGGAGAGAGGGAGAGAGGGATTGGAGGCAAAGCAGTTAAGCCAATGCAACCAAGAAAAAAGGATAAAGATGGTCAAAGTAAAGGAGCCAATGCAACGAGGAAAAACCGCCAAGTGTAGTGGTGTGGTAATGTGTGTGAGTTGTTTGCTCTGTTTCATCTAACTTGGGCAAGTCTGAAGCGAAGAGTTGTCAACTCCCTCCAGAGACAAACGTACCATCTTGGTTGCCAGGCCAAGATGTTCGGAGTCAACGGTGACGGTCGTCATCTCCATTGTTTTTGGTGCTTCCAAGTCACCAGTTGGAAGCGGTCCCAGATTGCTGTTAGAGGAGGGTGTGAGGCTCCGCTATGAGTCAGCAGTCAGAACAAAGGTGAGCACCTATGATTCACAGTATGAACGTAGGTGTTAGATTCAAGTTGTGAAACTCAAATCAAAACGCAGGAGAACAAACTGGGATTGTGAGAAAACCTCGGATTAATCTCAACAAGTTGCCTTGCCTTCAGCAGTGGCGTGTAAGGTCACTTTGGAGTTAGTGCAAACGAGTCAGAATAATGGCTTGGTCAGGGCACAGCAGTAGGTACGCCTGGTGGAAAAAAGTCTTTCGAAATTAAAATTTGTTTAGCAAACTTGAGAAAAAATTTAACTTTCCAAATATGAAATAGCTGGAAATTTAGTGTCGACAAGGACCACCGCCAAACCAAACCACTGCGCGTTGGTCATATATATATGGAAAAACATCATCAAGATCTCTGCTCTAAAATAGTTAGGCACCTATTTTGATTTTTGGTTGGTGGGTTAATTATCAACCCATCGATCATGGAAGCTAATTGTTTAGGGTAAGTGCCTTTTCAGATGCTTCCATTTAATATTCTTCCCATTTTATAGTCAAGAAAGAAGAGGAGGGAGATGAGTAGGAGGATGGGAATGGTGAAGAGGAGGAAAAAGAAGAAGAGGAATAATCAAAAGCTGAAGTTGAAGCTGAAGCCAAAGGTGAAACGGAACCCAAAGTTGAAAGTGAAGTCAAAGCTGAAGTTAAAGCCAAAGTTGAAGTTGAAGTCAAAGCTGAAGCTGATAGTGAAAGCAAATGTCATGTTCTAGCCAAAGTGGAAGGATGCCAGAAAACAGAATATCAACAACAGTTACAACCAAAAAACAAAATAATTAATATCTTACCCAGTTGCTACCAATCATAGTGTAAGCCTCACTTCCATCCATCCTTTCATATGTTCCAAGACAAGCAAACAGTCAAACCCATGTTGCCCTTAGAGATTTTATGCCTTCAATCTGGTAATATGCAAGGTGGTGAAGAAAAGTTCAGTTCAAATCCTAACAGAAACCTTGAACAATGAAATAGTGGGGATGAGCATAGTTTAGTACCTTGCAAGTTTATTCATGGGCGCTTTCTATCTTTACAATTTCATGCTCAGCAGAGCAGAAAGCATTGAAGCCCTGGCAGTGAAACGAAAAGGGCCAGAGAAGCCACCTCACCAGAGCGAGCTTTAACTATTGTACCAAGATTAAACTTCATGAAAGCAATGCTACTATTACTCTTGTTGGTTGAATCCAACCTTAGGAAAGAAAGAGTTGGTAATGAGACAAGAAGTGTATTCAAGAGAATAGAGGAAGGACAACGAGAGTGAATCTCCAACGTTGCTTCAAAGTACACTGAGAGAAAAGGAAAAAGGGAGAAAGGAAGGATGGAAGATACAAAAGAAAGGAGAGCTGAGGGTCCGGGACAGATCCAACATGAGGAGTCTTGAGATAAGTGTTGGTGATTTTATCAACACTCTGTTTTCCAGCAGCTTATGTGTGCAGAGTTGAAACAGGTTCTTGCTTCTTGTTCTTGTTTTCTTCTTGATGTTCTTCTTGTTCTTGTTCTTGTTCTTCCTCTTCTCGTGCTCTCCCCTCATGCTTTGGCCTCCTCCTCTCTTGCTATCTTTCTTTGTGGCCTTTTTTTCTCTTCTTTGGTCCTTTGTTTCTCAATTCAAGGAATTTTTTGTTTCAGTAAAAGCAAGTAAATGATAAAAGACTCCAGCAAAAACTGGCAAGGTAGATAGGAGAGAGCTGCGCCGGATAAGGGCAACCACTCACTTATGAAGAATTTACCCATGAAATATAAGGAAAGTATTCCTTTTTTCTCTTGAGCCTTCAAAATTTAAGGTTAGGGCAAGACACTTAAAAAAAGAAAAAAAGTGTTTTGTTGGAAATTAAGGTCCTGAAACAGATCAGCCCAACCAACGAAACGAGGCTCACTCATGGTTCACTCTCCTTCTCCTCCTCTTCTTTTCATTCTCGTCTTCTCTGCTCTCTTCTTCATCCATTACTTTGCTCTCGCTCACTCGTTCTTCCCCTCTGCTGTTTGGTTTCTCTGCCTTCTTCGCTGCCTCCTCCTATTCCCTTGTTCTCCGTCCTCTTCTCTCCTTGAATCATTCACCAAAGTGTAAACATCAACTGGCATGCAGATTGGCCGAGTTGCTACAAAGGACCTCCATCAAAGAGGTCTCTGACGAACAATTTGTGGAACTTCTTCTACAATGTTCCTAAAATACCCTTTTTTAAAAAGCAACAAACAAACCCCTCCCCTTCCCCCCTTGTTCTTGTGCTATCGGTTGGGGGTCCATTGCAAAAGAAAGCACAGCAGGACAGCAGCAAAGGGGGCGGTTGGAAAGCAACAACAGAAAACATGCACCGAAAAGGGAGAAGCGCTTCCCCTCTCGTCGACAAAAACACCATTTTTCGCGGCCTTTCGCCCAACCAACGAAACTGTTAAAAAAACAGTAGTTTTCACATTTCCTTTCTTTGAGTTCCACAAGCAAAAAAATAAAAACTTGAATAAATATTATTTATTTCTTTTTTTTATCACAAAGTTTTATTTTTTGAGAACAAGCTAGCAACGCAGCAGTAGCACACCTACAAAAACCTCTCTCTCTTTCACGCACACAATAAACAATGTCCAGACCTGGAGGAACCACCGCCCCAAAGCCCATCGATGACGCTGCCAAGCAGGTTGCCCTGAGCGTCAAGAGCGAGATTGAGAGCAAGGCAGGAAAGACTTTCTCTACCTTTGAGCCCAAGGAATACTCCACCCAGGTTTGTTGTTGTTTTTTTTTTCTTTCTTGGCCAATCACACTCAAACTTGTCTTTGTCTTTGTAAATCTTTCTAACTCACACTTTGATTACTCTTAAAAAAAGGTGGTAGCAGGCATCAACTACTTTTTCAAGATTGACGTTGGAAACGGAGAGTTCGTTCACGCCAGAGTTTACAAGGACTTGTCCCAGAACGTCAGCCTCCACTCCATCAAGACTTCCCTGTCTGCCACGGATTCCTTGGCTTACTTCTAAACAAAAAACAATAATAATATGCAAGAACAAACATAATTTGATCTTTTTTTTTTGTTTATGAATCTTCTTCTTGCGCACATCAAAGCAGTTCAAAACGAAATGGAAACATAAAGAGAACAATAAATAGGGAACAAAAAAAATAAAGGGTCTCTCCTCAACACACACCTGTAGCTAAGTACAAAATAAAAAAAAAAAGGGAAAAACGGTGGGGATCACCAAAACAGTTGCAGAAAAGTTCAACCAGGAGGCCTTGGAGGCGCTCTGCTTGGTGGCTGATCAAAGGGATGAGCAGAACCGGTGGTAACTGGAGGTGAGTTGGTGTTGCTGCCCCGTGGTGCGCGAGCCGGACGCGGCGGTGGTGCTCTCATGCTTGCGCTCGTCCCTGTAGATAGTCCTTTGTTATTATTGTTGTTGCCTTCAAGGGCGAGAGCATCAACGGCAGCGCTGAGGGTGGATGTTGGCGGAGGGGGCAGAGGCTTAGAGGGGAGTTTGCGGAGCGTCTTAGGAGGGCTTTTGGAGTGAGGGCCGCGCATCCCTGTCCCCGACTTATTGAGTCCTGGTCTACTTGAAGAAGAAGAGGAATGGCCATTTGTGGTTGATTTAGGGGAGGTAGGAGAGGGGACCACCGGCAATGCTTTGTTGGGGATGTGTCGTGGGTTGAGGGGTGAGGATGTGCCGGCGGAGGGAGTTGGGAGGTTTGGAGCGGATTGGGTGGCACTGTGTCCGCGAGACAGCTCGCGGGGTTCAGCTTTCAGTGAAGCCAGTGACAATGGCTTTGGTGGCGGTCTATTGTGATTAAGCAACAGTTGATAAAGTTAGAGAAGAGCAAGTGGGGACAGAAAAGCGGAGCAGAGAAAGACATACAGCCGGAAGCTTTGGCCTCTACCGCTGGGGTCTTTGTTGTACATGGCGTCGATCTTAGAGCTTAAGGAGGAAGAGCCTCCCTCCCCGTTGCCTGCGTTGGAGGGGCTGGGCATGCGGATGGACTTTCGTCGTGCGCCCTCGCTGCTCAACTCCTCAAAGCAAACATCGCAGACGCGCTCCTTACCTATGTTCGGCAGTTCCCATCGCTTCTCTGAACATTTGTTACAAACCAACTTTCCGCATTTACGGCAATGGTGCTGCATAAATAAATTCAAGAAAGATAAGTTATACAAAAAAAAATTAAAAACATAAAAACATAAAACAACAAATAAAAACAAACATAACAAAGAACAAGAAGACACGTACTTTGCGACGAATGGCAGTAAACTTGATGGTGCAAAGCATGCACTCTTTGAATTCCTGATCATTCACCCAAATTGGTGCATCATACTCCTCCTCTTCCTCATCTCCATCCTCCGACTTTATGATCTTCCATTTCTCTCTGCTCACAGCCGCTTCCTCAATCTTCTGTGCCCAAAGTTGCTTCTCTTCAGGAGAACTAGCCCAAACCAAAAAGGACTTTTCCTTGCTGACCACTTTGAAAGCGTTCTTGGCCTTAGAGGAGTCCTCAACGTCAGAAATGCGGCCGGAGCGAAGGCTTATGAAGCGGTGGATATTAAAGTCAGAGTAGACTTTGGCCTTGCTCTCCTCTCCGTACATTAGTAGGTCGTTGAAGAGGAAGAAGTAACGAGGCTTTGGGATCTTCCGGCAAAGCTTTGTGAGTACGCCTTGGTGGATAAGTGCCCGGTATGGCCTTGCAAAGTTTTTCTAATGGAAGGAGGGTTGTTAATCGTAGAATAAAAGAAGGCCGAACAAGAAACAAACCGGAAGTTTTCCTGTGAGACGCTTCTCCAGCTCTTGGAGTTGTTCGAAGTTTTGACGCGTCCGAACGCTGTCGTTGATGACATCTGCGACCTCGTTCACTTTGCTCAAAGCGTGGTTCAAAGGTTCGTAGTCAGGATGTGTTTCAGAAGTATATTTAATTGTTTGCTGTAGATAGATTTTATAGTGGGTTGAGATCAAAACGAACTTGAGAGAAGAGCATATAAAGCAAAGGACATAACGTACCTCGAGCAACATCTTATATCTCGGGATTCGTTGGATAGGCATAATCAACAATGAAGGCAAATCCAATACTCTTTCCGTCTCTACTGTTTTCTATTATGATGGTGAAAGTAGGAGAGAGAGAGAGAGAGAGAGAGAAAAGGAAATAAGCCTGGAGAAAAAACGGAAGGAGATATTGAAACAAATGAGTGAATAAGTACTGTTAGAAATTCGCTCAACGTTGCGTTCTTTTCCATCAATTCGACGAGCCGTTGGCTTGCGTTGTGATAGTTCTCGCAGTAAAGGCGATATAGTTTCAACCAAGGGATCTATTATCGTCAAAAGGATGAGAGTCAGACCAGAGAGAGAGATGAGAGAGAGAGAGAGAGAGAGAGAGAGACTAACAGAAGAAAAGAGAAGCGGAAAACAGTTTCAGAAGCGAGAGATGAAAGAAGAAACAGAGAAGAGATGGGAGAGAGAACTGACCAGTTTGTTCATCACATCTCCAACAGTTTGTTGCTTGGCTGCCCATTCCGTTGGTATCATTCTTTCTTCCAACGAACCCAACAACTCTGCGTTGATAATGAGTATGTGTTCTAGGTTGGAGAAAATGAACTCTATTTGCTTCTTTGGGAGCAAGTTCTTCAATTGCAACGGTTTCAAGTATGACTGTTTTGAACCACCGTCAACATGAGAGAGAGAGAGAAGGCTTAGTGAACATTAAAGGAGAGGGAGAGAAGGAGAGAGAGAGAGAGAGAGAGCAAGCAAGAGAAGGAACAGTTTCTTACGTTGACAATGATTTGAAGGCTTTGTACGTAGGTTCGTTCTGTAGTAAGTATTTCTTGCACCGCCAAGTTTCGTTTTTGTTCTGCCGTCACTACTCATAACATCGTTTTAAAAACAAGGAGAGAGAGAAAAGCAAAGTTTTGTGGTTGGCGATCGCAAATCAAGAAATAAAACAAATCAAAAAGCAGTAGAAGGGAGGCGTGAATATTACTTGGTGCTTGCTCTTGCGTTTGTAAGGGCGGGTTGGCGCTCACCTCAACCTTTGTGGCAACACCACCATCTCCTCCCTCGCTTGACACAACCACTTGTTCTTTCGGCTCCGCCATCTTTTTTTTTTGTTTATCTAACCAAAGAGAGAAGGGGATTTTTTTTTCTCCTCCTCCTCGTTCAACCGAGAGTATTAAAACAGATCTCCCTGAGGTCCTAATCTCGTGCAGCTTGCTACTCGGATTTTTTTTTTTGAGGGGGTTTTCTCTCGTTACGATTCTTTTCGAAGCAGTTTCTTTGTCTCCTCTGAGGAACTCTTCTCCGTCCTCTTCTTCTTCTTTTTCTATTTTTTTTGTTTGTCTCCTCTTAAAATAAAAATAAATAAATAAATAAATTGATCGAATGAAATGAGGGGCTAGCGGAAAAGGTCAGGGTCACGGGTTGAGGTTGCTTTGCTGATTTTGTTGGACACGGTTTTGCGGGAGAGGGGTGGCTTTAGTTTCGCAAGTTAGCGAGTGACCCTCGACTACCCGCCTCGCCGGAGCAAGAGAGTCGTGTGTTGCGCGCCTTGGCAAGGCACCATCTCATCGGGTGCAAGGACGACGACCTATTGTCTGGAGGAGGAGAGACCGAACCCAACCGTTTGTGTGCGACAAAAAAAACATAATATAAATCTTCAAGCTAGGGGGTTACATCAAGGACTATTTGTGTGTGTGTTGTTTTTTTTTTAAAAATCGTTTGTGGTTGTTGTGATCGTCTGTTTGGCTCTTTTTTCTTCTTCTTCAGCTGACGCAATACAATATACCGATGGAGCGTTTTGAACCTTGAGCTATCGCTCAGAGGCCTCTGTTATGTTTCTGCTCTCTTTCTTGCCTGTTTCATGGCGCCCAAGCACAGGTCAAAAGCTACAGGACTATTGCTGTAAATGACGACAAGCGTCGACAGTAAAACGGGAGCAGAGTGGTGGTGTCCCTTCGTGCAGCAGCGCGCCTTTTGCGTTTTTTCTCTTTTGGCTTTTTCTTTTCGGAGGACAAGCAAAAGGGGCGGGGGGTTAGGGTTACCCCTTTGTGGGAGGCAAGTGAGCTTTTATTTCCCAAGGGGCCACTTCTCTCTCTCTCTCTCTCTCTCTTTTTTACAGATATTGGTTCCCTCTTGCGAAGGGCAAAAACTTTCTGACAACCAAGCACGGAGGACATAGGTGGGTAAGGTACAAAGAAACGGACACCGTGCATATGCTCCTCGAAAGACTTTTCTGCATTCTGCACGAAACAAGAGTCAAGCAACGTACAAGCAGGAATGAGCTTCATCAAAGCAAGCGGTCACTTGGAGATTAGGAAGTGGAGGAGGTAGCCCCTACACTGTGGGTGGGGGAGGGGGAGGAGGCAACGGGAGTCTAGGGAGCGGAGCCTCAGGAGGCTCAGGAGGTGGAGGAACAAGTCCCGGAGGAACGGTGATAACGGCTGTGGGCGCGGAGCGACGGGAGACTTGGGCGACACCTACCATGGTCACCACGTTGAAGATCGGGGCTTTGCCACGAGAACCCGAGAAGTTTGCACAACTGAAATATGTTTGTTCTCTCTCTCTCTCTCTCTCTCTCTCTCTCTCTCTCTCTAAAACTTATCTTGGCACTCACTTTCATCATGGGCTATCTTTTTTTTTAACAGAACATTGTCAAATTGCACAAACACTTAAGACAGCTGGTAAAGTCTAGCGAAGAGCTTTCAAAGGCTCGTGAGGGTACGCTTGATAGTTTCATTTTATTTTGGTGCGTGCTTCAAACAAGAGTATAAACTCGTTAAAAAAACAAAAACAGATCTCTATATGAAAGAACAACAGTGGATCATGGACATGGTTGACTTTAACGTGCATCATGGCATTGAAGGTAACACAAACAAACACTGAGAGAATGAATGCGTGAACGAAGCGTGGGCTAATTCTGTTCTTCTTATCGTTCACTCGACCAGCTGGTTATGCTACCACAACACTTACAAATGCTCTAAAACAAGTATCAAAAGCTCGGTACCGAGATGTGCGTTTCTCTCTTCTTTCTCCTCTCTCTCTCTCTCTCTCTCTCTCTTGTTGTAACGACGCTACATCTCTCTCAATCAACTTTATATTCAACGAACCGACAACAACAAAGGCGATGGATGTGAGGAGCCAAGTAATGACGACCCTTAAAAACTTTTTAAACGGTGACGTGGCAGAGGCCATGGTACGGTGCACTTCCTCCTCTTCCTTCTTCATTGCTGCCCAGAGGTCTTATGGAAGAAATACAGCAAATGATAAGAAACTTGGAAGCAGCCAGGGAACGTTTCGAGAATGCGTCGAGCAAGTTTTCTAGTATCTCCAGTTCTACCAATGTTGGCAAGTTCACAAAGGTTCTCCTCGTTTTGGTATTGTCAGGTCGGGACTTTGAACGCTGAACTTGTTTGTTTGTGTAAATAACAGTTGGAGACAGAAGTGGCGGAGTCAAAACAACACTACGAAAGTACGTACAACACAGCCGTTTTGAAGCTCATCGAGGCGGACAGCAAAAAGATGAACACCGTTCTGGAACAGTACTATAATTTCTATGCCTCCTTCTTGACCTTTGCTAAAGAGGAAGAAGCCATCTTTCGAAGCCTGGTAATGGCGTTCATTCAATCTCCTTTTGCACTAGTCTAACACAAACGTTTTCCTCTCTTAAAACAAACAGGAACCTGAGATGAAGACCTGGAAGGAAACATTTGAGAATGTATGTTCTCCGTTCTAACCTTGTGTTTCTCATTTATGCTGCAACTTTATCTATCTATTGTGGCGTTGGACTGTATGGTAGTTGTGCTTATCGATGTGTATAAACAAAATACCTATCACACAAACAGAATAAGTCATTGGGAGCAGAAGAGGATACGTTGATCTATGAACAGGTTCAGTTGCAGCACGACACAGTGGAAGGAATTGGCAACGGAGAACCCAGCAAAGCGAACACCGAGAAAAAGGGATATATCTTCAAGAAGAACGCCAAGGGGTGGAAGTGTTCGTGGTTTGTCCTTCAGAAAGGTATTCTCGTTCATTACAGAAGCTTCAAGGTTGGTCATTTTTGCGACAAAGCAGCATCGAACGCATTGCAAACCTTTTTTTTTTTTTTAAAAAAATAGGATCCAGAACCAGAAGGCTCTCTCAGTCTTCTTCTCTGTACAGTAAAAGAGGTTCCCTCCGAGAAGAGCTTCTGCTTCGAGGTCATCTCCCCTGAAGAACGGATGCTGCTGCGGGCCACGAATGCCGAGGAATACGCCGAATGGATCAAAGTGCTGCAGCATTCCATCGCCTTGCAGCTCACTGACTCTGGCAGAGAGGACGAGTCCGACTATTTTGGTTTGTCTTGCTTGTTTCTCTTTCTTGTTTTGTGTTTGTTTTTTGTATCTGCTTGCAACACTCACCATAAACGAACAGGGGGAGGAACTGGAGGTGCTCACATCACATCGGCCTCGGGTTTGGTTGCCATGTTGAGAGAGGTGGCGGGCAACCATGCATGTGCTGATTGCCAGCAGCAAGACCCCGAATGGGCCGTCCTCAACATGGGCATCCTTATATGCGTGCGGTGTTCCGGCATTCACAGGGGCTTGGGCGTGCATGTCTCTAAAGTGCGGTCTTTGGCGTTGGATAAGTGGGAGAGACAACAGATTGAGGTTATACTTTCGTTGCCTTCAGTCTTTTGTTTTGGCCTTTCATATGAAACATTATTATTCTTACTCGTGTTGCAGGTGATGAAACTTATAGGAAACAAGAGAGCAAACGAGACGTTGTGGGAAAGAAAAGTACCGGAGGAATGGCAAACCAAACGAGCAACACCAGATGGGGAAAACAAAGCAGTGGAAGCATGGATCAAGACCAAGTATGTGGCTAAGTCTTTCATGGTTAAAGCGAGTGGCACTGCAGATGAGCTTGGACAGGTTTTAATCTCTTCTACTCTCTTTGTTTTTCCTTTAATCCTTTCGCTGTCCTCCACTCTTTCTAACCACAGTATAACACTTACCGCAGCGTTTATGGGCCGCAACGAGAGCAAAGGACTACGTGGAGGTGTTGCGTCTGATAGCCTCCGGAGCGGATCCCAACTGGCCCAACCAGGAAGAAGAGCATCGCACCATCCTCCATGCCATCTTATCCTATAACAACGACATGGTTGATGGAGAGAACAACAACACCAACAACTCATTTACCAGCTCAAATAGCGCATCAGCTGCTGTTGCTCTGGAGCTCCTGCTCCAAAACGGAGGAGACATCAACGCCAAGGATGACAAAGGCAGAACCCCTCTTCATTACTGCGCTCTGTACGGCCAGGTGGAATGCGCTAAAGTCCTGTGGAATAAAGGAGCAAAGCTTTGCAAGGACGGAGAGGGTCGATCTCCAACGGAGGTGGCGGAGGCTCATGGGCAAGAAGTCTGTGCTGCCTTGATGAAGAGCTTCGAGGGAGAGATCAGCCAAGGAGAGGAAATGAAACGGCGTTCCAACACCACTGGCGCTGGAACGGAGGGACTCCTGGAGCTTGGGGTCGCGAACAGCGGTAGCAACAGTAGGATGGGAAAGGACTTGAGAAAAAAGAGGAACAAAACTCTTTCTACTTCTTCGGGATCTGCGTTGGCTGCTTCTTTGTCAGGAGTGGGCGGTGGTTCCCAGCTGTTTTTCGACAAGACCTTTGCTTCTTCATCCAGTTCCATCTCCACTTCTCCATCAGCATCAAACGTCTCATCTCCCTCTGCTGGGTCTTCTCCTTCGCTTTTGCCTTCTTCTGGCAGCGGAAGTGGAGGTGGAGGAAGTTCCACCAAACCTCATCTGCTCTCGAAGATAAAAGGAGTGACCTTGCGAAAGAAGAAAGGCATGATCAGCCCTTATGTGCAAGCCGCAATGGCCGCTGGCGACGGCATCAACAGCGGCAGTCCTGGAGAACGAAGTCCAGGAGAGGAATCATCGTCGTCATTGTCAGAGTTAAACAACATCCATTCTTCTACGCCTTCATCAACTGTTACCATTATAACCCCCGAAGCCACTGGTACCATGGAAAGTCTAACGAGAACAGCTCGAGCTCTTTCGGAAGAGGAACCAGCTTCCTCCTCTCTTTCGGACTGTCCAGCGTCCTCTCCTTCTGGTGGTCGCCACAAAAAACGTGGCATATCCATTCATCAAAGTCTTCGCCGTCACCGCGTTCACAGCGGGGATGCCATATTGCACCACCCTTCTTCTTCACTCTCCACGGACGCCTCAGCCAGCCTGCCTACTTCAGCCCTGGGCGGGATTGACAGCGATACTGACACGGACATTGCCTACGTGAACAACAGAGGAGAGCTTGTCTTGGATGGAAGATCCACCAGCGATGCGGAAGACGAGTTTTTGACTGGAGGAGGAGTACATGACGAAGAGGGAGAGGAAAGCTTCTCCAATGAGAGTTCTCATTCTGCTTCGCCGTCGCTTCCCCTGCCACCCGCAACCGCAACAAAGAGGAACAAAAACTCATCTCCTCGATGGTCTCGGGCGACAAAACCCGCCACATGGACCAAGAAAGCGCCCATTCCATCCATTATGAAGAGTCCTCGACGCACCCCGTCCTTTGAACCAAAAGAACAAACAAAGAAGAAAGCAGAAACGGATGCATCGGACCAGACAACAGACAGCGGCAGTGAGTCCAGCAAAGAACAGAAGCACAAGAAGAAGAAGAAAGTAAAGAGGAAAGGCAGCGGAGGAAGTGAAGGGGTAGAAAAGGAAACATCGACTCCTTTCCCTGGCATCAGACATCATGACCTTACTTCCTCTTTGCTTCAACTGGATACTTCTCCACTATCGTTTGATGTTGATCCTTCTGATGCAACTGCTCCAAAGAACCACAAGAAGAAAGAGAAACGAACCAAACGGAAAGGAGAAAAAGATAAGAGTGATAGTTCAAAAAGAAAGAGTTTAGCTCCAACTTCTGCCACCGCCACCGCTCTTCATCACGTTCTTGTTGGTCCTGAACTTGGAAACAGTCCTCTTCAACTTCGTCGAACGGTGTCTCAACCGAGTGAAGTCCACGCAAAGATAGTCACCTCTTCTCCTCCTGCTTCCTCGTCTTCCAAACCGACCATCAGCAGCAAACTCGCATGGAGACGGAGTAAAGAAATCAAAAACAACGAAGGAGGAGGTACCTCTTCCGGAGAAGGAGAAGGAAGAAGACCAACTGCAAACGGAGAAGAACCGATGTTAGGAGCAGAACGGAGAAGAGAAGAGCCCATGGAACAACAGCCTCCTGAAGATTCGGGTTGAAGGAGAGCAAAATTGCTCTCGTGGCATAGGTCCGTCTCCTCTGGATGTGATATATGGGACAATCCTATAAAGTGTTTATTAACAAGAAACGTCTTTTTTTGTGTGTTTTAACAACTTAAAAGAGAGAATAAACTTGGAACAAGTTAAGGTCTTAAGAAGAGTTTGCAGTTGTTGGGTCTTTGCGGAACATCCATGAAAGTAACTTGGCAGTGAAGATGGGTGTCTCGTCGGCGGCAAAATAGATTTCCGTTTTGAGGTAGTCTGGAATGTTCTCCTTTGCGTTCAATTTGATCGGTTCATATTCAACGTGCTCTTCTCCAATTGTCAACTTACATTCCAGTTCTAAACGTAAAAGAAGATAAAGAATGGTTAGAAGACATTGATGTGGGATGAAGAAGAATGAGGAGAGCAACTCTGAGCACTCATAAGGCCATCCAAAAGCGAGAGAGTGCGAGAGAGAGAGAGAGAGAGAGAGAGAGAGAGAGGAGCGAGGAGAGAAGGCTACCTCGGTGGGAGGATTTGGCAGTGCAGTTGAAGACGTTATCTGCGGTGGGGGTTACTTGCATCTGAGTCATAAACTCGTAAAATGCAACAGCTCGCGTGAGCTCTTGTTTTGATTCAGTCAGTTGTGTCTCCAACGATTGAACCTTGTCCATCAGTTTCTGTTTATCGGTATCTACGTTTTCTCTTTGTTTCTTCAATTGTTCAATTATCTTTTGTAACTCTGGTTTACAATGATTGTGAGAAAGATACCAAGAGAGAGAGAGAGAGAGAGAGAGAGAGAGCAACAAACCTTCTTCTCTCTTTTTGGAGTTTTGTTGATGTTGTTTGTACAATTCCTCTTGTTTCGTGGTTCGAAGCGCTTTGAGCTTTTGGTAGCTCCGCAACAGTCTATCATACTCTTCCTATAGGATATGTAAGAGTTGTCCATAGTAGAGAAAGAATGGGATAGAAAAGACAAGAAGAAAGGTGGAGAGGAGAGGGCGAGAGGGCAAGAGAGAGAGAGAGAGAGAGAGAGACCTTGGAAGGCTGTTCCAAAGAGCCTCCAGAAGGTGATGCTTTGGACGTCTTCTTCTTTTGTCCTTTCTCCTCTTCTAGTTCTTCATTGTCGGAGCTAGCAAATAAGTCAGCCGGTATTTTGCTGTTCAAAGTATCCAGCAACGATGAAGCAGAGTCTCTGCTGCCGTTAGACAGAGAGGACGAAGCATCCGAAACCGTTTGCTTCTTGCCTTTGCTGTTCTTGTTGGACGCAGCCTTGTTGTTGTTGTTCTGGGATGCAAGAGAGGCATCCAAACTGGGTGCCTTTTGTGCGGTAGCCTTCTTTTTGTTAGTGTTCCTTGTTGTGGTGGCTGCCTTCTTCGTGGTTGGTGGTTTAATAGGAGAGAATCTCTCCTCCTCTTCCTCTTCTTCGAGGACCGCCTCTTCCTCTTCTTCAGGAACATCCGACTCGTACTCAGCCTCAGAGGCGCTGCTCTCCTCGTGAGAAGTTCCAGGCTTGGCCTTTGTCGTGGTAGTGGACGTCTTGCGTTTCTTGGTGGCTCTCTGGCCTCGAGAAGAAGACGGCGCAACAGAGTCGGGGGTTGTGGCACTTGTAGCGGAGGATCTTCCTCTGCGCTTCCGTTGGTTAGTTCCAACGGCCGTTGCCTTCACAGCTTCATCCTTTGTTATGCGTCGGTTAACATCTGGGCGAAAGAACGCTTTCAAAGCGGAACAAAAGTGGGGGCCCCCAATATTTACTTCGTTGAAGGAGTCATCGAGTTTGGAGACCTCTGTCTCCGGGATGTTGGTGATGGTATAAAGCTGGGACTTGTAGTCCACCTGCTTCGTTGCTCTCTTGCTTCGACGAGCCGCCATGCTTCTCTTTTTTTAAAAAAAATTGCTGCAAAATACACACGAGCAAACACTGGTGTTTGCTGGATGCCTCCCTCGGCTGGAACCAAACCAACAACAACAACAACAAAGAAGAAGAAGAAGGTCCTGCCTGCTTCTTACGCTTCTAATCTACTCTCCCCTGCCAACCGCTAACGAACAGCCGACAATGGAAAAAAGAAAACTGAATACGTTCCGAAACAAAAAAAATGGCGGGAAAGCCGGGTGGTACCCCTCAATCAAAATTTTGGCGGGAAGCCCCATCCTTGGGCTACTGGGAAGGGCATTTCTTGTCCACTTATCGCCCTGGTTCCCCTGATGGACAGTCGTCCGCTGCGACCAGTCGTTCTTTGTTGCCCATCTTCATGCCCAACAAAAGAAAGAGTGCAAGAAAGAAAGAAAGATTAAACAGCTGATAAAGAAATGAGTAGCAGCAACAACAAAAGCAAACGCAGGCAGAGCATCTCCGAGGCGAGCCAGCAGCGGCGAGAGGAGAAACAGAAGGCCACCATCGGCGATGCCGCCGCACAGAGGGAGCTCTACGCGCGCGAGATCGAGTTTTTCGGCTACAGCCCGTTGGAAGTGGTGGATGACATTCTGAACGCGGTCAATACGTACACTGGAGATGTGCTCGATGCGCTGGAGAGAGGGTTGCTAAGCGTGTTGGGACCCTCCCATGAATTGACAATTTCTCAGGTTAGCATCGGCTTCGGGCTTTACGATTGAAATGTTCTTCTAATCTCTTCCTTCATCAAAAAGGCCTTCGAAAAAGTTTTGCCCATTTTCACACAGTCTTGTGACAAGAACTTTGATCGGTGGGAGTTATACGTGCTGCGTAACATCTTTGTGGTACCGCCACAGCAACAACAACAAACCCAACAACTGCAACACCAGGGCGTGCCATTGGTGATCTCCTTCTGTTTTTTTTTTTTCTCTCTCTCTTTAATCTTTCCTCTTTCTAATGTTTTTGTTTGGTTTGACAATAAACAAAAAGCCTGAAGAGGTAATGGCAGTGTTGGAGGGACCACAACCAACACAAACGGAACAACAACTCGATGCAGAGCTGGAGGAACTGCAAAAACGGATACTGCAAACTCACGCTATGAATCAACTCTTGAAGAAGCAAAAAGCCATCCTTGCTAAGGAGGAACGAGAGGCAGAGCAGCACGCCACATTTTTGGAACACATGTTGCCTGCCAACTGCAAACCTGAAGGTTCCTTGACCTCTCTCTCTCTCTCCCTCCTCCCTCCCTCCCTCTCTCTACCTCCCTGCCTCCCTCCCTCTCTTAGCTTCTCGTATTCTCTTGAAAATTTTATCAATCGTTCTCTTTCAACTTCACTCATCTTCTCTGTTCTCCCTGTTTGACAACACAACAGAGTTTAAAGAAACATTACACGAAGCAATTCAAAGAAGAAACAACCTGGTTCCACTGGTTGAACAAGTGGAAGAATTGGACCTCTCCACGCCAACTCTTCACATCCACGCCGAGGAGGAAGACGAAGCTAGCAGCATGGCCATCGCTTCCAAACACAAACGGCACAAGACCGACACTCACGCCACAACCACCGGGGATCAATCTCTCTCTCACGTTCGAGATTATCTCTCTTAGACAGGTTTCTTCTTTCTTCATTCTTTCTTGGTTCTCCTTTATTCGTCTTCTTTTTTGTTTGTTAACTTTTTTCTTTCCCTTTTTCATTCCGCAGCGGCTGCGAATGATATAACAGATGAATTATATCACCCGAACAAAACTGTACAAAAACAGAACTGACAAAAAAATGAGCGAGTTACAGCTCCACTTCTTTCACCTTTTCTCCTTCCTCGTCCTCCTCTTCTTCGTCCTCTTCGTCTTCATCCCCTTCATCCTCCATGCCGGCCACATCCGGCAGTGGAAAACGTAAAATGGCAGCTATTCCTCCCAATTGCTTCAACTCTGTACATTCATTCAAACTATTTTGTCAAACAAAAGAAAAGAAAAGAAAAGTGAAACAAACGTACGTTCACCAGAAACATGCAAAGTGGAAAAGATCTGGACGTTGCCGCCCAATGCTTTCACCGACTCCACCAAGTTCACATACTTTTTCCTCGTCGCTATGTCCGATGCCCTTTATTTTTGTTCAAAGAAGGAAGAGAGGCGAACAAAACAAAAACAAGTTAAGAAAAAGACTGAACGAAAGAAAGAAGGAATGGAAAAAACGAACCGGAACAACTCATCCGTTAGCAACAACGTCTCAATGGCCAAACGATCCTGAGCCAGCACCACATCCGACAGGCCATAAAACGCTCTGTCCGGGTCTATCTTCATCATCTCATAAAACTGCGCCAAGACCCTCACCTCTCCCGCCGCTTTGGTGTCCTCCAGCTTGGACTGCATGAGAGGGTCGGTGAGGATCTCCCTCAGAGCGTGCTTGTGCCCCGAGGTCGAGTGGGCCAACACGAACTTGTCCTTGTTCTCCATGAGCACCTTGAGCTCGCGCTTGATGGCCTCGCCGTTCATGTACTCGTTGAACTGGTCCTTGACAAAGCCGGGGCTGGCGATGATGACGCACTTCACGACGTCAAAGTTGATGTGCCGAAGGATGGCTTGCATGGTTGCCTCAAAGAACTTTTTGAGACCCTGTTGGGTGTGTTCATGGATGCAGTGACGAGATGATGAGAAGAAATACGACTTTGTGAAAAAAAAGAAAGGAGAAACGAGAACAAAGAAAGGAGAAAGGAGAAAGGAGAGCAAAATAGAAAGAAAAAGCAGAATGATATATAAAGAACGAGAATAAAGCAAGCAGAGGAAAACAAGAACCTTGTCGTGTTCAGCAGAGGAGCCGCGTCGTTTCCTCGGAATGGCAGCCTCCACGCGAGCGCGCACGATGGTCATGCTGCTGTTGATCAAGCAAACGGTGGCGAGGCCCTCCGTCATGATGATGGCGGCAAGGTCGGCGTACTTGGTGGGATCGCAGGCAATGTCTATCCGCTCCAGCGCCACCGAGTCCCAATACCGCTTTGTCAGGATGAACTTGCGGTTCATCTCCAAGTCCAGCGTGTGGTATGCTCCCATCTGAAATGAAAAGGGAAGAATAGCACAACCCGTTAACAAGAACAGAATGAAGCGAGTAAAACACAAAGGCAGAAGCAAGAAGAAGAATAAGCAGCAACAAGAGATGAGACAAGACGGAGAGAGTGAGAGACGGAGTGGAGAGAGAGAGAGAGAGAGAGAGAGAGAGAGAGAGAGAGACTCTCACAGAGAAGGGAAGGGAAGCAGTAAAGAGAGAGAAATACATACGCGAACATACTCGTTTTCGGAGCGGTTGGTGCCGTTGAGTCGTAGCACTCCGCTGTCGGGATCAAACTCGATCTTCTCCACCTGAATAGTGAGGGTCATCCTCACTCGCTCGCTCTTGGAGGTGCCGGTGGTGGTCCGCTCCTGCACGCGCCGCACGGTGGTCGCTCGCACCAGATCGCCCTCCGAGATGAGGTTGTAAGCGTGCCACATGTCCTCCAGCGTCTCCGGCCGCAAAGAGATGGAACCTCCTCCATCTTTCTCCAAATCTTTTCCCAATAATCGCATTTTTTTTGTTTCGTGTGTTATCCAAGCTTAATACTAGATGTTTGTTTTGTTGTTGTTGTGACTGAGAACCAACGTTTTCAGAAGCAGAAGAAGAAGAACCGACAGCCTGCAAAAGACTCCTTTGTCTTGGTCTATCAAGGCCCTTGGCTCAGTCTTCCCCTAAAAACAAAAAGGGGGGGAAGAAAGAGAGAAAGAGGGTAGAAATGACGGGTGAAAACAGCGGTGCAACAGCCCTGCTCCTCTGTTGGTCATTTCTACGAAATTTCCCAGCCGGTTCATGCGTCGTCATGATATTGCAACACCACGGTTTGGCCGTCATGTCGACACTGACTTCCCTTTTTTCAGCTGCACCAAATTCTTCTCAGCCTAATACAATGCACGGGTTCGACTCAGGGGCAGGCACATTGCTTTTTGTTGTTTTTTAATTTTAATTGGCGGTGTTGTTGTTGGCTCTTCTTCTGCTGGTTTCGTCGGAAGCGACAAGTTCCGGAACGAGCTGGTTGAAGAACTTCAACTCGCCTTTATTTTTGCAGTTGTTCTGTTACGTGTTGTCAGAGGTAGCGGTCGTCAGGTGAAGTGCGAAGCAGTCCCTTTCATTCCAAACCCCAAACAGTTGGTTTCCGCGGACTTCAGCAACCAGGAGTCGGTCTCCGCCTTTATCCTCGTCATCCTGGGGAGCAACAAGCACAAGCATCCAAGTCCCCAACTCTTCTTCTTCCAAGTGATCCTCCTTCAACTGTGCCCGAGGTTTGCGTTGCTTTTGTTGTTGATTCAGCCTTCTTATCTCCTCATTCGTCTCCTGCACCACCCGATCCCTTCCTCTCTTTCGAAGAAAGCCCCACAGTTTTGTCACCCCGTCTTGGCTTTCAGCCTCTGCTTCAACGTAGGCCAAAACTTCTGAATCTTCCGCTTCAACTCCAAAGACATAAGGGAACCGCATGATGGGAGGGATCGTGGATAAGACGTTACGCAATGTTTGTTGTTCTGGGTCGTTTTCGTTTTTGCTGTTGTTGTTGGGGATGAGCCTTGTGAGCGTTAAGCTGAAGGGCATTAGTTCTGCAGCCATCGTGGTACATCCTCGCCATTCCAAAACGATCCCTTCCTCTTCTTCCATTGTTTCCATGTGTTCGTTTTCACCTTTGTCATCTTCCGGGGCCTGATGCTCCTCATTCTTGCGCTTTTTGTGCTTCTGCCGTTTGGTCTTCGTCTGCTTCTTTTGATAGTATCTCGGATTACGAGGAGCAAGCCGCAATCCCACCGCTCCATCGTAGAGCAGAGGATAAACTAGCTTCAGCAACAAAAGCGGAGGTTGGCGCGACACCTCTCTCATGACCACGTAAAAGGTGCTAATGTCGTCATAAGGAGACGGATCGTAGACGCCCAACATGCAGTTGTTGCCCACAAGCATGGTTGAGTAGGGTGTTGGCAAGCTGACTCTGCCTCTCCCTTTCGCAATGTACTGAGTTTCGGTCAGGACGAGCGGCAGTTGTTTGCGTTGTCGACTAACGTCATCGTTTTCAATGGCAGCTCGGCAGCCTTGACGGTAGGTCATTTGTCCAGCAAACGCTGTAATGCTGTTCTCTATTTTTACATCGTTACCAGCTGTTCATAAAGAGAGAGAGAGAGAGAGAGAGAGAGAGAGAGAGAGAGAGAGGGAGAGAGAGAGGGTGGAGAGATACGCTTAGTAGAGAGAGAGAGAGAAAAAAAAAGATGACCCAACAGAAGAGGAGGCAATTGCTAACGAGTGAAAGACGTACGGGAAAAGTAGGACCAATGCATGCGACCAAAAGTCCTCATGGTCCTGAGCACCTTCTCGCCCTCTCTCACAACCTCCTCTCCTGCTTCAATTGGATACGTACTATGGGAGCCGCCCGGTTGAAAGACTAGCATGTGCTTCACCTTCAGTACCCTGTCCCTCATGCCCGCCTCCTTCTTGAAATAGATCTTCACGCCAATCTCAAGGTGTCCCACGCTCTCCTCGTTGCTTGGAATGGCGGCAGCCTCACCTTTATCACGTTCGACTGTGGCAACGTAGGGTGCAGCCTGAACGTTACCCTCTCTACCAGGTGAGAAGGATCGCTGCCATCTATGCCGACTACATACATCGTCCATTCATGAATGTTGGGATTGCCACGGCGTACCTTACCCTCGTAGGACTGGTAGCGGTTGCCCACAACGAGGCCTTGGCTGTGGTGAAAGATCTGGCTGCGGTCTATCCAGAGATACATGGGGTAGGCGTGGTGGGTGGGGTACTGCGTGCACTTGCCGCTCCATCGGGTTTCTTGGTGGAGAAGACGCAGCAGTAGCGATTTCCAACGCTGAGCTTCTTCACGCGAGGAAGGGGGAGAAGAAGAAGCCTTTGTTTCTTTTGCTGTTGCTTTGTTGCCTTCGCCTTGCTCTCTTTCTTTTTCTTGGTCCAACATTTGGAGGAAGCGTTGGTGATCACTTTCTTCCTTGCAGCCAGCGGGAAGCGGGGAGGGCAGCTCCCTCACGTCGAACATTCTGGCGCAGAGGCTCTTCCACACGGTGGTAGTATTCACGAGGCCGTAAAAGTAAGAAGAAGCCGCGCTCAAGGCGCACACATCCCTCGCATCTTCCAATAACAACACAATCTTTTCTAAAAAAATCAGCTCTCACGTTGCCAAAAGAAGAGAGAGAGGGAGAGAAAAGACGGTGGTGAGGACGAAGACCTTGAGACAGACTTCGGAGGGCAAAGCCTGTTCTATGCTGCGCCTCTCCCTATCCCTCTGTGTTCTTCCTTCCATAAAGCAAATGTTTGGGATCACCTGAGAAACAACAAAGACCAAAGTAATGCATTACAAAAAAGCTTATTCAGGTAACAAATATAGTCACTTTCCAAAAGGTCCGAACTGAATGAGAACTTTATTAACGTTTTCCTCACGTGAGGAATTGGCTTTATGCCTATGAAGACGGTTCATTCTTTGCAGAATGTTTCTTTCGTTTCCGCCGTCGCTTCTTCTTCTGCTGTTCACCACCATCAGCAGTAGAAGCTGCTGAAGAAGAAGAAGAAGAAGAAGCAGAGCCTGCCTCTGCGTCCAATTTCCTCTTTTTGGGTAGTTTCTTCTTGACGGAGAGCGGGTTCGGCCCTTTGGCCTTTCGTTTCCTGCTTCTCCTTTCCGTTTGCTTCTCTCCTCCATCCTCACCGTTGTTATTGCCTTCAGTTTCATTGTTGTTATTGTCGTTTGTGTTATTTTGTTGTCGTTCTAACCACCGTTTCTCCGCTTCTTGTGGTTTTCTATGTTGTAGAGAGAGGAGCTGAGCATGCTTTTGAGAGGTGCGTGAAGGAGGTTCCAGGCAGAGCATCGTGTTGTTGATGTAAATGATAGGTACGCCTGCTATGTCCCTTGCTTTGTTCCGTAGTTGTGTGCTTTGAGTGGCCAAACAGTATTTCGTTCCTGTCTCTTCTGAGCTTTGTTCTATTGTGTTGTGTTGTGTTGTGCACGAGAGAGGAGAGAGAGAGAGAGAGAGAGAGAGCAAAAGGTTAGCTGAGGAAAGTGCAATGAGAGAAAGATAGCATACGGAGAAGGTTGAATAGGCAATTATCAGGCGACATGGTTGTGCCCTCGTCATGCGCGCAGGGTGCATGTTGGAGGCGCTTGGCCATAGCAGCAGCTCCAGCGTACTTATCACCATTCGAACGAAGAAAGTGAGTGACACACCGAGTCACAACTATGAAAAAAAAAAGAGGGAGAGATCAGTGTTGTCGTTTTTGTTAGTGTACGCAGCAAAAGTGGAAGTTACTGAGGGTGGCTTTTCCTCCGAGACATTCCGGAACGGAGGTCTTCACAAACAGTTTTCTTGCCAGCGAAGTTGCCAAAAATTCGGGATCCACTGCATTTTGTTATGCGATTAGAAAACAGAGCAGAAGAAACAAGGCTGGAGATCGAAGAGCAACTAGTTGCGCATACCTAAAACCTGAAATGGAGGGTTGATCCCAAAGGAAAGACGAAAAAAGTTCATCGTCTTCTTGCGCTGTTTTTTGTTCCCCATCTTCCTTTCTTCTTTCTTTCTATCTTTTTTTCTCATGTCGTCTTGATTACAGTTTACTTGTCCTGTGTCGACATGACGTTTCCAAGGCGACAGGATACTTTTAGTGTCGACATTGTTGAACCACAGAAAGAAGAAACTTCCTTCCTTTGGTTCTTTGTTGGTTGCAACTCATTAGTTTAAGCCAGAGGGACGGTCTACACTGTCCTGTGCAGACACAAATGCAGTCAGTGCTGAGCTTTTTTTTTTTTTGCTGTGATGCTACCTTTTTTTTTTTGTTTTCCTCTTCTCTTTTATTCTCTTCTCTTCTATTCTCTCTTGCCACAGTGATGCGCTTTATTATTTTTTTTTTTTATTTTCCTTAGCTGAGTAGCAGCTCCTTCCTGGAATTTTTAGGCTCAACCCCTAATTCCTCAAAGAGGAGGAGCGCCGATTCAGTGATATCACAAACAGCATTTCATGAGTGGTTCTCTCCTCTGTCCTTTCTCTACTTCTTTCTTCTCTTTTTCTCTCTTTACTCTTTCTTTATATTTCGGCGATGATGAAAAAAGTGCACAGAAACACGTATTCCAGCAAGTTTGGATACTGTAACAGTCTTCCAACGCTTGCTTGGCTGACGACACAAATAGTACAGATATTTGAGCCTCTTTTCGCTTCTTCCTGTTGTTCTTGTTCTCCCTCTCGTTCTCGTTCTCGTTCTTCTTCTTGTTCTCGTTCTTCTTCTTCTTCTTGTTGTTGTTCTTCTTCTTGTTCTTCTTCTTCTTCTAGTGTTCATGTTCAACTCAGTGATGCACCACATCACTTTTTTTTAACCATTAACCACTAGTTTCTCTCCTCATCTCTCTCTCTCTCTCTTACTACTTTATCAAATAAAAAGACCAAAACAAATGTAAGTGTACAATGTGGATTTGTAAAAGAATTAAAAAATAGAAAAGAAAAACAAGCAATAAAGTAACAAGGAAAAGAGAAGAGAAAAAAGGGATAAAAGAACAAAAATAAAATAAAGAAAGCAACCATGAAGAAGAAGATTTAAAAAAAAAAAGAAAGCAACAACCAGGAGAAGCTGTGAAAAATAAAGACAAATCCAGAAGAAGAAAAAAAAAGCAACAACAAAAACGAAAATAAAGAAACACTTCACGCATTTACCACTCACTCAGACCAACGAACAACAAACCACAACGATCAATGTAAAAGAGGAAGAGAAGAAGGTGATCGTTGCGTTTAAGTACGGGTGCTACGGAGAGTAGAACCATAACGGAAAATAGGGTGCATTTGGTGTTCAAAATGGGAACGTCGTCTCTGTACAGCGAGGAAGAAGGTGCTTTCTCCCACTCGGGTTCTTATCCTCTTTCCTCAAGTTGTTTTTGTTGAGTTTTTTTTTTGTTCGTTGGTGTCATTGTTATTTTGTTTTGTAACGTTGCTTCCTGTGTTGTCGAGACTTTTTTGTATCATTCTTTCTTTATCGCGTTTGTGGCTTTATCTTGTAAGTTATTGCTCGTTTGTTTTGTGAAATTGGCGAAGAAGAGGAATGCTTTGGTCCAAAGAAGAAGCACTAGAGGCGGCATTAGTAGGGAATGTGGATGGGTGGGAGCGGAAAAGAAGAGAAAAATAACGGTAAAAAATAGATGGAAAAAATAAAAAAATCGCCGGAGAAATTAAAATAAAAAACAGGCCGAATACTTTGGAACAAAAGAAGGAGTGGAGGAAATGGAGGGCTGACCGAAAGAGGAAGAGAGTAATAGTTGAGGGAACAGGGATGGAGGTTCGTTGCGTTTTTTAAACTTATTTGGTTCTCACTGTTGAGAGTGAGCAAGGCCGTTGGATTGGGGCGAGGAACTGGAATCCTTGGCGGCTTCTCCACCGTTCTCAACTTCCTGTTCGGCCTCCTCGCGGAGGCTCCTCTTGCTGTCCTTCTTCTCCGACTTCTTTCTGCTCAGCGTCTCCTTCGAGCTTCCTTTGAGGTTGGCCTTCTTCTTCTTCTTTCCTTTGCCTTTGCCTTTGCCCTTACCACCTTCATCGCTATCCGAGTCCCAGTCAGAGCCTGTGTCGGAGTTGATGGGTTGTTGTGCCATGGCTTGCTCTATTCTTGCCTTGTCGAGCGGCATGATGTCGGAGTCCTTCTGGCTTCCCTCTGCTCCGTCTCCTCCTGCTCCACTGACTTCCTCGCTCTTGACATCGTTGCTCCCTGCACTGCTGAAAGATCTGGTCTTAGCCCTCTTCTTAGTGAATGGTCGCGTAATGGGCTCATCATCGGTGATGTCTCGGCCTGGAGGTATGAGCAAATTTATAAGCATTTAATCACATAAGAGAGTGACAGAGAGAGAGAGAGAGAAGATGTACATTTGCGGCACACTATTTTGTTGGAAAACTCGTGATCCTTTGGGAATAACACCACACAGTTGTTGCAAAATTGGTGCTGACATCTTATACACTTGTTCTGTTGTATTGAGAAATTAAGGGGAAAACGCAGTGAGGAAAAAAAAAACAAGAATGTTTAGCCCGATGAAAGAAACAAAAGCAATAACAAAACAAAGTTAACTAACCTTTTTGTTTAACACCTTAAATACTTCAGTACAGTTGGTGGACCAGCAGTCTTTGCCAGGCCGCTTGCCTTTTCGAAGGTTAATAATCGCAGAGATGGTTTGCCCAAACACGTCACGAAAGCCTTTCTTCTTGATGGCGGAACATTCTATATAGCTGACACATCCGCAATCCTTGGCCATTTTCTTGCCCTGTTTCCAGGAGATGGGTTCGATACCTTTGGCCCTCAAAGCTTCCAATCGCTCCGGGTCATCTCGGCAGTCGCATTTGGTGCCTACGAGGAGGCGAGGAGTGTGCGGGTCTGTCTTATTGATTTCGTCCATCCACTGAGAAGGTATTTAGGTGTGAGAAATAAAGGAGAAGGAGAGACGACGAGTAGAGAAGGGGGGAGAAGAGGCTCATGCGAAAGATTGTGAATTTGATTTGAAGGTGATGTCATCCACACGGTCATGTAGAGTACGTTCTAATCCGGGCCTCGTTTGTTTGGAGAGAGAGAGAGAGAGAGAGAGAGAGAGAGAAGAGAGAGGAACGCGAAGAGGAGGATAGCCGAACCTTTTCTTTAACATTTTGAAAGGAAACGGGATTGTCAATGGCAAAAAATACAAGGAAAATATCAGCATTATTGTAGGACATGGGTCTCATCGCTTGAAAGTCATCTTGTCCTGCAGTATCCCACCTGAACGCCGTTCACAAGGAAAAGAACCAAACAACGCATGTTAAAAAAAGGGACACAAAAAGATTTGAAATGAAAAAAAGAAACGACGGAAAAACATACAGTCCAAGGTTAACGGGCATGCCATCATACATCACGACCGCGTTGTAGTTGTCGAAAACGGTGGGTACATAGTCCGTTGGGAAGGCCTTCATGGTATAGGCTATTAGCAGACAGGTCTTTCCAACGGTTCCATCGCCCACGACTACGCATTTGATGTGTTGCATTTTTGGGTTTTTGGGGTGGTGGGTACTCGGTAATCAAATAGGTTCGGGAGTAAGATTGTGTTCTCCTCTGTTAATCTGTCGGAAGCAGAGAAAATATATCAAACGCAAAGCTTTTAGAAAAAATAAAACAAAAGATGAAAAAGATCGAACAAGAGATGCTGGAAAAAAGGGGGAAGAAACAAACAAATAATACACTATTTTTTTGAGAGTATGAAAAACAAAAATCAAAAGAGGAGGGAAATAAGGGGGAAATAACAACAAAAGGAGATAGAAACCTGCAAGTAAATCAACCAAAACAAAAAAAAAACGAGACGCGACGGGAGGTGCACAAAGAACGTCCAAGAGTTCGGCGTATGAACGCAAGCAATCAATTCCCTTCCCGAAACGGCTGGCCGGTCTGCTAAATATGTCAGCAAAAAAAATAAAAAATAATAATAAAATAATAATAAATAATAAAATTACAACGAGACAGAGTAAGTAACACGCCACAAAGTGGAAGATCCAAGGAGTCAATCAATTCAACAAACAAAGAACAAACAACCAACAAATCAGAAAATCTAATCCGCTACTCACCACAAAGAATCCGTTTTTTTTTTCTTTGTTTGTTTGTGTGCTATTTTTTTAATTGCTGATTTTTAACTTTCATTTTTTTTGCAACAAAAATTTAAGCTCTCTCTTGTCTTCGCTCGTTTCCTCTCTCATGTCTTTACGTCACGACGACATTAGCAGCTTGGATAAGAGAGAGAAGAGGAGAGGGAGGCGAGGGGGAGAGAGAGAGAGAGAGAGAGAGAGAGAAGAAAAAGATACGAGGGCTTACCAGTCCGTGCGCACATAGGAATAACACTAACCACTTCATTTTTTTTAAAAAAAAATAACTCTTTCAAAACAAACCAAAAAAAAAAAAACAAAAGCCCTTCACCTAAAAGTCTTTGAAGATAAACCTGAAAGGATCCACCGTCACAACCTCTTCCTCCACCTCCTCATACTCCTCAAAGTTGCTCGCATCGCCCTCTCCCTTGCACTTGATGGTGAGCGGAGGTTTGACCTTCAGAGCGGCCAGTTCCTCCCAGTTGATCTCGGCAAACCACGAATGGCTCTTGACATCATTTGCTCCGCCTCGCAAGTTGCCAAGTCTTCGGGTTCGATCCGCTGCCAAGAGCTTCTTGATGAGGTCCTTGGCCTCCGGGTCAAAGTGAGAAGGAAAGTGAACCCTGTTGGCGAGAATCTTCTCATAGACTCCAAATGGATTATCATCAAAAAATGGAGGATATCTGATTGATATAAATGGTATCAGAGTTAGCTTATGTGGTGTTCTTCACTTTCCTTATCCTCATCATTCGCCTTGCCTCGTTCTCTCTTTCCTTCTCTCTCTCTCTTCCTCTCCTCTTGCACTCGTTTCGGGGTTCAGGTCAACTTCAATTTCGTAACGTACCCAGCCAACATTTCAAAAATAAGTACGCCCAAAGCCCACCAATCTACAGCCTTTCCATGTCCTTTGCTTTGAATGATTTCAGGAGCCAGGTACTCGGGAGTCCCGCACAACGTCCATGTCCTGTCTTCCACGTGTTTTGCGAAACCAAAGTCCACTATTTTGATGTTTCCATTTTTGTCCAGCAACTTGTTGTTCAAAGGAGAATGCAATCAGTTCTTATAGAAGAAGAACAAGAGCAAGAATAGCAACAATAAACAAAGAAGAAAGCAAGCAAGCAAGCAAAAAAAAAAAAAATAAATAATCAAAGAGAGAAAGAAGAAATGAACGAAAAGAAAAGCAGTAGCATACAAGGTTTTCTGGTTTGAGATCTCTGTATAGAATATCTTTGCTGTGGAGGTGCTCTAGTGCGAGGACTACCTGAGCAGCAAAGAAACGTGCGGTATCGTTGGGAAACCTGCCTGCGCGTCGTAGATGGCAGAACATTTCTCCTCCAATGACGTACTCCATGAGGAGGTACAAGTTGGTGTCATCCTGGAAAGTGCCATACCTACAAATCATTGGAGGAATGCAAGTTAAGTTTATGACGAGGAGAGAGAAAAAAGGAGAGACAAAGAAGAGAAAGAGAAAGCAGAAAAGAGAGAACGGGGGAAGACAAAAGACAAAAGAAGAGAGTGAGAATGTCAGTGAGAATGTCTGTGAGAATGAGAAAGGGAGAGAGAGAAGGGAGGAAGAACACTGAACGCGAGACTACATACAAGTTGACAATAAACGGGCAGTTCACTTGGCTCAACACCTTCTTTTCGTTCTTGATGTGGTCCACCTGCTTCAGGCGCACCACCTCCACCTTCTTCAGCACCTTCAGGGCAAAGAACTTGCCAGTGGCCTTGTGCTTCACCAACCAAACCCGACCAAAGGTTCCCGTGCCTTGACATCATCACAAGCAAATCCAAAAAACAAATTAGACGAGATTTGGATGAAAGCAAAACCAGAAAATTGCGGTACCCAAAGTTCGGACTTTCTCAAAGTCTTCCAGACTCATGTTCTCTGAGAGCTTGAGGGCTTTGAGCTTCTCAGAGAGAGTGTTCTCTCCCTGGATGTACTTTTTGGTCTTGTCCTTCGCCTTACTTCGGCCAAACACTTTATGCATCGTGGCTCAAAAATTAAAACAATTAAAAAAAAATAAAAAGCGATAAGCAGAAGAAAACAGTGCAGGCAGAAGTTGAAGAAGCACTCGAAAAAAAAAAAGATTGGGTCCTTAAGAGAGATTGAAAGACAATAACGACAAGCAAAAATTGCAACAAAATAAAAAAAAAAACAGGTAGCGGTCCTCTTTCCTTCTCTCCCCTCTTTCAAACTCGCTCTCTCTTTTTTTTGGGAGTCTTGCGTGCTACGCGTTGTGTGTGTGTTGGGTCCTTTTATTGGGGGGGAAGGGAGCAGCGGTTTGTTCGCGGTGCGGTGCGGTGCGCGCCAAAAGGAAGTCGAGAGAGAGTGCTACAATTTTTTTCGTTTGTTGCGGGCGATTTTGTGGTAGATTTCCATAATGGATCAGGTTACGTAGAAACCGTTGCCATGAAACTGTTGTTATGGGGATGATAAGTGCTCCTAGTTACGGCTATATCCACGTCGTCATGAATATAACTTGCAGTCCTCTTCCGTGCGAGCAAGAATAATAAAAATACAGGGGTCTCAAGATGAGACGGTTCATGGGGATGGCCTTGTTGTTGTTGTTCCTGGCGGGACTGACCGCCGTCGTGGTCACTGCTGGCGGTGACGAGTTTTTCACAAATCTCGGCGAGGTGGACGAGATTGATGCGGAAATGGCGGCGGAGAGGCGGACCTCTGCTAGCCGCGAACATCAGCTCACGCCAAAGCCCATCCCACCCCACAAACACGTGGCGGTCGTTAGCAACATGGAAGACATGGAGCAACTGCTCCTCGCTACCACCGCGCAAGGCATTCTTAGCTTTGTTCTGTTGTAACTACATCCTTCTCTTCCTTTCTTCTTTTCACGAGTGCTAACGATGCTCTCTCTCTCTCTCTCTCTCTCTCACTCCAAAAAAAAAAACAAACAACCAAAGCACAACAGGAGACTGCGGTCCGGATTGTGACCACGTGTTGGAACAGTTTTATGAGTTGGCCATGTATTGGCGAGAGCACAAGGCCTCCACCTCCAAAGTGATCTTTGCCACTGTTGACGTAAACCAAAGCGAAGAGCTGGCCATTCGCTTCCATGTAACTTACCTGCCTGCCCTCTTTGTTTTCAGGTATTTCATTCTTTCTCTAGTCTGTTACTCTCTCTCTCTCTCTCTCTCTCTCTCTCTCTCTCTCGTGTTGATATCTTCTCTTCTTTGCTTCCTTCTCGCTTCGCTTGTCCTCTTTTTATCCTGCTCTTGTCTTCTCTTTCTCGTGTGTTTTTGTTCACAATGGTCGTGCCTCAGAGAGGGCCTACCAAGGCAATACATGGGCCAACGAATTGCGGAGCGCATGTTGCAGTTCCTTCAATCCCTCACCATACCTGCCACCCGAACCATCGAAACCAAGAATCAACGAAAAGATTTTTTGGCTTACGAAAAAGTAAAGTATACTTTTTTTAATGCTTATTGTGCTCGTTCTTGTTCTTCTTGTTCTTCTTCTTGTTCTTGTTCTTGTTCTTCTTCTTGTTCGTGTTCTTCTTCTTCTTCTGCTGCTGCTGCACTCAGCGAGGATATCCTCCAGCTTGTTGTATTCTTCCGTCTTTGTTTTCATTATTTCCTTCTTTCTTTTGCTATAACGAACACAAACAATAGGTTAGAGTAGTTGGATATTTTGAAGACCTGACCTCTGCTGAAGCAGGGCAGTTCGAAGGCGCAGCCCGTTATTTCCAACAAAGCATACCCTTCTATGCAGTCTCTGATGAAAAGTTGGCACAGAGTTTGAAGTTACAGAGTTCACCCTCTGTTGCGATCTTTAAGCCAGCAGAACGCACTATCAAGTATGAGGAAACGGACAGATTTACAAGAGAAAGCATCATTGAGTTTGTATTGCTACACAAGCGTCCCTTGTGGGATGAAATGCGTTACGATAACTTGCATGGTTTGTACTTTTT
>JAVKOQ010000523.1:0-30280 GCA_031835245.1 Balamuthia mandrillaris | reverse complement strand
TCATCCCTTGTTTAGTAAATATGACATCAGCCGAGTGGGCTTGTTGCATCGAGACGACGCGAAACATTCGCATGGACCGCCACGCAGGGCTCAGCGACAGTACGGCTTGTGACTCGGCCAATGGGCCACCTGGCAAGCCTTGGAACAATAGGCGGCTTTCCTGCACCGCCCGCAGGCAAGCAACGTGGTCCCAATATCCCCGGTCCTCGCGCCACAAAGCCCACATTCATCTGTCGTCGCCTTTGGTCTCTCCGGAAGTGGGGCATTGCTCTTCCTCTTTTTCTGGAGTTTGCTCTCTGCTATGGCGCGTTGAAGGACCAACACGAGGGTGAAAAGGATGGTGGAACAACGAAGAATGGTCGTGAGATACTCTGAGGCCTCCGCAATGACCATCGTCTGAAGAAAGTCCCTGGTTTATGTTGCTTTTGGGTTGGTCAAAAGCAAACCTGGTATCCACTCGCTGGAGCCATCCTGCAGCCCCACCACTCTGACAGGATGGCTCTGTATTTTGTAATGGTCAGAATGGCTTTCAGCAAACAGGAAGAAGAGTGCAGCAGAGAGGCAGAATGAGAGGGTAGCACAAAGAACAAGGGATAGAATAAGCGTACAAAGCCGAGCCCTTTAGGAGGATATTCATCGTCCCTCTTCAAGTAGTTGTCTCCCCATTTCTTTCGAGGGTTCTGACGAGGTCAGACCGGAACATCGTCCAGAACTCTGTGCTTGCCCTTTGCTGGAAGAGCTCCAGCAAAAGGTTGCCTTTGCACAACGTCATGAGTACCATCTCGGGGACCATAGCCGAGTTGACGGTCTTACGCTTATCCGTGGAGGGAAGGAAAAGAGGCAACGGAGCGAGAAAGGCCCTTTCTCTGGGCTTGAGGCAAGCTGAGCCAGTAAAAGCGAAAGGCCTCGCCTCTCTGCTCGTAGTGCTGCCGCAGCAGATCATGCGCCTGTTGACAACCCTCCACCTATTCCTCGAATACGGGGCATTCCGGCTCCTCCTCGCCCTCACGGAGCTGCCGGCAGCCAGCCGTTTCTTTGCGCCAATCCACCTGCTCTCCTTCCATCGACGCCGCTCTTCAGTCGGCCAGACTTTCGTTTTTCTCCCAAATTTCTGTTGGAATTTCAGACCGTTGACAATATTTTGAAAAATATTGCGATCATCCTAAAATTACAAAGAATACAAAACTCGTTATCAATTGTTTTCGATTGGCGATATTTGTGGTAATTTCTTCGATAAATCTATAAATAAAGTCAACCCCCAATTACAGTGCTTTTGTGGGTGTAGTGTTTGCCTCTTGTTGCCGCCGCCTTCGCACTTCCTCCATCACAGATTGCTTCATTCTTTGCATCCATCTTGATGCCGTCTTGCTGCTCTGCCTCATCACCCTTCTCATCTCCACTTCCCTCAGTCGCAATCTCTCTCCCGCCTTCCAGAACATGGTCGTCGAGGAGGCAACGTGTTGTTGTTGCTGCTGAAGCAAACGAACATAGTGCTCCCACAAAGCCCATCTGCGTTCCACCCAAAAAACGGTCTCGCAGAGAAGAACGAGGAGGGAGCAGAATAAGAGGCCGCAAAATCCTCCCAAGAAGAGCTGCTGGATGGAGTGGTAGCCGTAACGATAGGTAGTGAGGAGCTGCTGTCCCAAACAAAGAAGAAAGAGGAGCAGCAAGGACGCTTCGAGTTTACGATTGAGGCGTAACCCTCTGTCCTTTCTCAAGAGTTCCTTTGTGGAGCGAATGCAGAGACCTCCACTTTTTTCTTCTTGTTCGTCTTCTTCGATGTGGTGAAGATCGCTCTCGCAGACCAGTTCCCAAAACCGTTCCAGCTTGGTGAGTTCTTCCATTCCTGGTTCTTCTATCCCGCCTGCTTCGTGTAGTTCTTGTTCAATGAGTGGTTGACGTTGGTGTTGTTCTGTTCCTCGTTTGGATCTCTTTTTGCGTTCCAGCCAGTAAGCGTCCTTCTGCCATTCTGCCAACGGAGATGATTCGCCATTCTGTATGCTATTGTAGCGTCGTTCTTCTCCTTCTCTTTTTTCCTCCTTCAACGTAAATCCTTTTCGCAACGTTAAGGCTGCAGAAGGCGAAGGCATAGAGTTCGACAAAGCGATATAGTTCTCCTTTCCTTTTGTCCAGTTGTTCTCTGGGATGCGATGCCGTTGAGCCGGCTTCAGATTGAGAGCGCTGCTCTTCAGCGTCCTTCTCGCCAAAATCAAGTGATAGAAGAGCATGGCCACGGCCCATGCCGAATAAAAGGCATGGCCAGAGATACCGTTGGGCTCTCCCGTGGCTTTCTTGCACTCCGTATCTCCTGTTCTGTGTTTCAGGTCTTCCACCAGCCATACCCCTCCAAAGTAGCCCACAAAGATGATGATAGCAGATGCAGTTAAACCTGCAAGAGTAGTAAGGAAGTTTAAAGTTATTGTCTTGTTTGGTTTGGGCGTTGCAGAGAGAGAGGAAAAGGATAAAGAAGAATGCAGAGAGGACAGAAGATTAAAAAAAGCAAGCACCACCGAAGAGAGAAGCAAAGAAGAAAGAGAAGAGTGAAGGACAACAAAGAGGGCCAAAGAAGGAAGAAGCAAAGAAGAAAAGAGCAAAGCAGAAAAACAATGAAGAAGGGAGCACAAAAAAAAAAGTGAAGAGAGGAATGAAGAAGCTTATAAAGTGAGAAACTGAAAAAAATATTTTACCGGCTCGAAAGCGAGAGTGAATGAAGAGGAAAATGTTCAGCAGTAGAAATACAAAGCGAATGGCCCAAAAGAACAAGTAGTGCCGCAGCGTAGCGGACAACCAAGCCTCTTTCGTTGCATCCGGATTGCTTTCCCTGACATAAGGAGAACGGTTACAAGTGCCTATCCCTTCCTGTTTGTTTGATGTAAGTAAGGAAAGGAAGAAAGATAGGGAGGAGGAGAAGGACAAGAAGCACAAGGAGGACAAGAAGAAGAAGAAAGAAGAACAAACTTTGTCGAGATGTAAACAAATGTAAAATAAGATGTAGAGAGCGCAGGCGGACAAGAAGAACCAGGAGGGGAGCTTGCACACTTTCCAAGCGGAAGTGTTGTTCCGTGTGGTTGTGACACCGCCTTTGAAACTGGGTCCTGTGGACTCTTCTTCTTTGAGAGGTCCTCCCAACGTTCTTCTCCGCATCTTTTTTTTTCTTAACTTTTTTTTTGATTTGGCGCCAAAGCAGATTATTTTTCGTTGCATTTCCCGTTACCGAAACATACGTCACCTTTGCTTTTCATAGTTAAACTCACGTCATATATTTGTAAATAAGGTAGATCATACGTCCGTTATTTTCTAAATATGGTTTGTTACGATTTTGGTGATCGATCGAGAGGCAGAGGGTCAGGCAGAAGAATGGGCAGAGGATGCGAAAGCCTCCTGGCTGGCTTTCACCATCGCGATAAAGCTTTCGATACCGCCAGCGCTGGACACGTCCACCAGGTCATCAGGCAACCGATTTCCACTGTCTGCTCGTCGTACTTCGGCCTCTGACTCGATGATTCGAAGTTCACACTCGTGTGCTTCAGCGGGAGGAGGAGAAGAAAACGACAGCAGCTCTTGCCAAGAGAACAGAAGGGAATCCGTGTGAGGGCTGAATGGGTTGAAGTCCACTAGCCACACTCGTTGCTTCTTGTCAAGGTACACATCAAACACAACTTTTGTTTTGTGGCTATGTCAATGCAAAATGAAACCGAAGATAAGTATACAAAGAATTACCTTCTTCATCTTCAAAGCTATGTTGGATGTGTTCTTGGAAGAATTGAGCAATTCGTTCCCGTAGGTCGTGCCGACAATCCTTCAAGAAAGCAAAATATTTGGAAGGATCTCGTTGTGTTATGCCTGCCAAAGTCGTTGGCAAAAACAATCAATGCAAATAGAGAGAGACGGAAAGAAAGAAAGACAGAAACGACAAAAGAACGTGTCAAACCTATAAGTTGTCTTCCTTTCATGAAGCAACGAAACTCCATGGCTGGCGATACAAAGTACCATTTCCGCAACACCAACACGAATTGCTCCGGTCGAGGAGGTCCGGTGTTGTGATCCTCGCACAGTGCAAACCTGTATGTTTCACCATAGTTTGTTCGAATGAGGAACCAAAGAGCGACAAAGAAAGAAGGACTGCAGAGAAAAGGGAGAAGATGAAGAAGAAGGGAAGGAGAAGGAGAAGAAGAGAAGGAAAGAAGAAAGAGAAGCAGAGAATAGAAGAAGGTGCAGAACAATGAGAGAAGAGAAGGAATGAAGAGAAGCAGAGAGAAGACGAACGCATGACAGAGATCGTGTGTAATAAAGTCAGAGCTTTTGAGCAGCCTCATAATATCCCCAAACGAGTCACACCTGAGGGTGTTGCCAAGACTCATCCAAAGGGCGTCCTTGGGGGAGCTCCAGTTCAGCTTCGGCAGCACGCCTCCCTCAAACCGCTCAATCACTTCACGCACCCTCTCAGCCAGTTCCGGAAACTCCACATCCGCTCTCTCCCCCTCTTCCTCCTCCTCCTCTTCATCACTCCAACTATTTACACAGTAGTCCTCTTTGCTGGCTGGAGGAAAAGCAGAGGCTGGCAAGAAGAAGAGCTCCGAGGATTCTTCCTCATCATCATCATCAGCGTCTTCTCCCTTGTTAGCAGCGCCAGAGAGGTAGGACACCACCTCCTCCGAGAGTGGAATGATTTCGCTCTTGAAGGTCAGGTGGCGGAAGCGAGGGTACCAATGGGGGAAGCTGCAGCGCAGCACCTGTTCTCGCCGCAGGCGAAAGTGTGCGAGCAGCTCATCAGAAAGTGTTGAGCGACCGTTGTTCTCAGCGTCGCCCGTCGCCGCCGGATCGGCTGAATCCTCCTGTTGGCCCACCAGCGCTCGCAACAGCTCTTGCCTCTCCGCTTCCATTCCGCAGCAGCTGTTCTTTGGTATTGCCAGAATGCAAAGCATGCAAAGAACGAACGGAATGTAATTGTCGACAATAAAAGAAAATTCAATATGAAAAATTTCTTGGAAAACCTCTGTAGTAATTATTGTCGACCATATGGTGCTACGTTTACTGTTTTGCCACCTGCAACAGAGGTTGCAACTCTAAGCGCCATAAGGCAAATTGACCAGGTAACGCCCGTGATACTTTCGCTGTGTTCTACCAAGCACAGTGACGCTCGTCACTCCTTCCTGGTGATCTTCTTCCATGTTTTTGTGGTTGGGGTTCGGCTGTGGGTCTATCATCGGGGTGATGGTGGCTCTCCTGCGCACTCCTGAGTGGTGGTTGTACCACACGTAAGAGTATTTGGAGCGATAGCTTGCGGCGGGTCGGTTGACGCCCATGAAATCATCTGCTGGCTTCCACTTGAGGTTTCGGCCATACTTTTTAGGGGCATTGTTCCGTAGCTTTAAAAAGAGTGGTGGTAGTTGTTAGAGATAGAAACAAAGGAACATAAAGAAAGAGAATAATAATAAGGAGAGAAAGATAGAGAACAGCAGAAGAGAGATACCTCATAACGATTGCGTTCCAGTTTTAGGTTAGTTCGTTTCGTGGATTCAGATGAGAGCGAATGTATGACCACCTCATCATCCTCTTCAGCACATGAAGTAATGTACTTGCCCAGCACAGCTCCCTTTACGCGCAGTCATTGTAAACTTGCCAACATATAGAGAAGGAGAGCGATACAGAGAACAAGAACAACAGAAGCGTACCCCGAAGCACTGAGTGAATGAAGGTCCAACGATACTTCTCAACGTTTTCAATTGAACTATTGTTCTCCAGTTTCGTACGTGCCATTCTATCCCGGAGTCGACAGGCACGGTGTCCAAAACTGCAAAGCTCTTTTGTTGCAATCCGTAGAACTCACGACGTCCCAAATGTAAGCGAAGCTCATTGAAAAACTCATCCTCCTCTTCTTCGATCTCAAACTCTTCTTCTTCTTCGCCCCCGTAATAGCAATTCGCATCGTCACATTCACTGTAGACTTCTGCTTCTTCTTCTTCACCTTCACTTTTGCAGTCCACTTTGATTACATCATTACTACAGCTGTGATGAGCAGTGGAGAGTTCAGCTTCAAGATCAGGAAGAGGAGATAAATGCTTTGCATTTTGGCTTTGAGCGGTTCTTTCTAGTTGTTCCTCCTTCTTTCGGCACTGTTCAACCAACGTTCTAAGTCGTTTGAAGGTCTTGAACTGCAGTGAATTGCTTTGTTTGTCAAAAGCAAAGTCTCGTTTCCAACACAGTTCTTTCACTTTCTCTTCCAATTCAAGCAACTGATGACTGCCCACTTCGTAATAGTTTTTGTCTTCCGCTTCTTCCTCATTGAGCAGCAGCAAAACGGCCAAGCCATCTGCTGCCTCCACTCGCACCTTCAAGTGGACGTCTTCCAACAAATCCATATAACGGTGAAAGAACCTATTGGTAATGAACATAGAGGTTATGCCTGGCAAAACACAACATGAGGTGAAGAACAGGAAAGTAAGAGCGATAAGATAACAGTAGAGCTTCAAAGAGACGAGAAGAGAAAGAGAGAGCCATACTCATGGAAGCAATTGTGAACCATATCAGCAGAAAACAAGCTAATGAAAAACGTAATAACACGAGTGGCCGCGATCCTGACTAAGCTCTCCTCGTCTTGCATGAAGGGTGTGTAGAAATCTACCAACTCATCAAACAATTCTTGTTGCTTTCGTTGATGTGCCTCATCGTGGGGATTGTCGGTTTCTGCCTCGTGAAATGGAGACAACCCATTTGTTGACCTGCTGACTCTTTTGTCGTGCATGTATAGAACAAACTGCAGCTCGGCATGCAATTCTAACACCTTTTGTTAAACACATGTAAGCAGCAGGTGAGGTTAGAAGGAACCACGTTAAACGAAGAATGATGAAGCAAAGAAGATACTGAGAAAGAAGAAAGCCTAGCAAGCGTACAGCGGAGCGAAAGGCTGCTTGCTTGGCATTTTGCCGCGTTATGACTCGCCTCCTTTGCTTCTTACAAGTCTCTTTTGCCTGCCCCTTTTCCTTTTCTTCCGTCCAAGTGCCGTCGTTTTCATCTCCCTTCGAATGAAGCAAAAGCGAAGCCAAAAAGGGCATTACTTCATCAGCAGCATGCAGGGCATCATCCACAGAAAAGGCTAAAACTAGCGGAGCTAACAAAGACACCGTCATCAGCTTTTCTTCCAATGGACTCATCGCTTCGGTTGCTGCTGTTGCTTCGCTTTTATCGTTGTTGCCATCCTTTTGTTTATGCTTATTTTGACGGTGTTGATATTTGGAGCTTGCCCTCTTCCTTGCGAGTTTGTTCGTCTTATCGTTCTCGTCTCCTTCACCTTCTTTGACATGGTGCCAAAGAGAAGTTGTGCCCTCTTTCAAACTATCACCCAGGATAGGGAGCAAGGAAGATGCTGTGGAAGATGGAGAAGCAGCACCAGTAACAGCTCCAGCTTCTACCTCCGCAATGAAGAAGTCAAAGGCGTTATCTTGTTGTTGTTGTTGCCAAGCAGCAAAAGAAGCATTGGTTTGAGGAAAGGAGTGTTGGTGTACATAGGACCATAGACTTCGCAGCGCTGAGGTTTTCTTTACAGTTTGTCCTCTTGTTTGGTTTGGTTGTTCAAATATAACGCTGTGGGTGAAAGAGACATAGAGAGAAGAGAGAAGAAAGACAGCAATGACAACAAACAAAGAAACATACTTCTCTTGCAACCAAGCTAACCTGGCCTCGGAAGAACGCGTTCTCCAGTCCTGCGGCAACATCAACTGCCGTTGTTCTCGGTGTAGCTCAACCTCTGTTTGCAGCTGCTGTCGCCGTTGTCTCCGTTGGTCCTCGTTGTAGGTCCACCATGGCGAACGAAACCGTTTGCGCAGCTTGCGGTCGTCCTCGGCCAGCCTGCGCTGCTGCCTCCTCCTCTCCACCGAAAGGGGTCCTTGGGCCTGCAGCGCCGACAACAAGCGTCTGCTCGCTTCCATCTCTCTCTCTCTCGTAACTGTTCACCAAAAATCCTATAAAGAATAATAATTTTGGTAAAGGAATAAAATATTCAAACTGTCGATAAAAAAGAAAAAAGAAAGAATATATTTTCCAATACTGGGGTGATATTGTCGACACTCAGACCATTCATGTCGTCGCGGGTGGTTAAAGCAGAAGATTTCGGGTCGTCATGGTTTACGGCAAAAAAAGAAACGTACCGAAAGATGTTCAGCACAGAAGGGCAGCTGCGAAGAAGAACGGGCAAGTACGATGCCCCACGCTTTGAGTACCTGCAGGCGCTCGTTACCGAGTTTCAAGATACCACCGATGCAGGTTTCTATCGACATCGTTTTATTAGCTTATTCCACTAAAGTTGTGGATTACAAAAACAAACAGAGGCCAAGAGACAGGTGCTTGCCAACCTGGCCAACTTTGCTTATGACCCCATCAACTATGACCACTTTCGCAAGCTGAACGTGTTGGACCTCTTCCTGGACGTCCTCAGCGAGCCGGACAACGACCAAGCGGTAGAATTTGCCATGGGAGGGTTATGTAACTGTTGCCTAGGTTATGTTTGTTTCTCTCTCTCTCTCTCTCTCTCTCTCTCCCTCCTCCTCCTCCTCCTCCTCCTCCTCCTCCTCCCCCTTTCTTTTTCTTTACTTCTTAACACTTAAAAAAAAAATAGATCCTCAGTTCGCAGCCTTCATCCTTGAAAATGATGGAGTGCCGCTCGTTGCTGGGTGTCTTGGCAGCGCCAACCTGGAGACCGTTCTCTCTGCCATTACCACTCTGTATTATCTTCTCACCCCTTCATCGTTGGATCGTATGTTCTCCTCTGCCTCTCTATTCTCTGTTCTTTCTCGTCTCCTCGCTCCTTCTCTAGTTCTCACTTTTCTGGTTCCTCTTCTCTCCTCTTTCCTCTCTTTTGCTTCCTGTTTCTATGCTTCTCTCCCTCTTGCTTTTCTAACTGATAGAAAAAACATCAAGTGATAGCAGGAGAAAACTCTCCTATAGTGGAGTGCATAGAGAAGTACAGCACCTCCAAGAACGTCCGCCTGTCCAACCTCTCCAAACTCTGTCTCCAACAAATCCAACAGATGAAGAAAGCCACTCAACAACAATGAAGAGCAACAAGCACAAAGGACAAGGATGACACCATAGCAACACAGATTCAAAGAACAAGAACAAAGAAGCATGTTTGATCGAGAAGCAAGCAAGAAAGAAAGCCGAAAAAACTTTCCAGGCAGTCCCGAAAAAAAAAAACAGTAAGTTACTTCAACTCTCTCCCTTCTCCCCTTCAAAAACCTACCTGACTTCTCGTTTGTCTTTAGAATTCCTCTCTGTTGCTCTTCGAGTGATGAATGCTGCTCTGTCAAACGTTTTTCAACCGCACGTGCAATAATTTTACAGATCGACCAATGCAAGATCGCCACAGCCGCCACCTGACCAACCAGAAAATTCGCTGCCAAACTGGCAAGGAACCCTTTGGCACTTTACGCAGAATTTCGTTAGCACAAGGTCCGTCCCACCCAACTATAAAAAAAATTGTTTGCTTTGCTTTCATCTCTCTCTCATCAACAACATCATCAAACAAACAACAACAACCAAACCAACAAAACAACAGGTAAACAACAACCTTCAACCATTACTATGAAACGAGTACTTGCCGTTCTGGCCGTGGTGGCCTTGCTGGTTACTGCCGGCTTTGCTGCCCCTCTTCGTAAGAGAGGTAACGTGAAATACGGAGGCGGAGATGTCTCCTACGACGGAGATGATGTGACCTACGACGGTGGTGATGTTTCCTACGATGGAGGAGATGTCTCCTATGACGGTGGGGATGTGTCCTACGATGGTGATGTTTCCTACGACGGCGGTGACGTCTCCTACGACGGCGGTGACGTTGCCTATGATGGCGGTGACGTCTCTTACGATGGTGGCGATGTGACCTACGACGGCGGTGACGTTTCTTACGATGGTGGTGATGTTTCCTACGACGGAGGCGACGTCTCTTACGATGGTGGCGACGTCTCCTACGATGGCGGTGATGTCTCTTACGACGGCGGTGATGTGTCCTACGATGGCGGAGACATCTCCTACGACGGAGGTGACAATGTTGCTTACGATGGTGGCGACGTCTCCTACGATGGCGGTGACGTGACCTACGATGGTGGTGATATCTCTTACGACGGTGGTGACAACGTTGCCTATGATGGTGGTGATGTTTCTTACGATGGCGGTGATGTGACCTACGATGGTGGTGACGTCTCTTACGATGGCGGCGACGTGTCCTACGACGGCGGAGACGTGTCCTACGACGGCGGAGATGTGTCCTACGACGGCGGAGATATCTCTTACGACGGTGGTGACAACGTTGCCTATGATGGTGGTGATGTTTCCTACGATGGCGGTGACGTGACCTACGATGGTGGTGACGTCTCTTACGATGGCGGTGATGTGTCCTACGACGGTGGTGATGTTTCTTACGACGGTGGTGACAACGTTGCTTACGATGGTGGCGACGTGTCTTACGACGGCGGTGATGTTTCCTACGATGGTGGTGACGTCTCCTACGACGGCGGCGACGTTGTCTACGATGGTGGCGACGTTGAATACGACGGTGGTGATGTTGCTTACGACGGCGGTGACGTCTCCTACGATGGCTCTGATGTTGCCTATGATGGCGGAGATGTCTCCTACGACGGTGGTGACGTGGAATATGGCGGCGGTGATGTGGCCTACGACGGTGATGCCTACAACACCGGCAGCGATGTTGTTGCCTACAACACTGGCGACGATGAGAGCGCTGCCGCCTCTGTTGCTGCCTTCTGGATGTAAAACAAGGCATCCCTCCTCCTTTTTTTCTGATACTAATCTCATTTTTATTTGGTATCACTTTTTTGATGAGCTTGCTTCCATTTGGAAGTTTTTGAAACAAACAAAATAAAGCTCAACTCTTTTTTGCTTCGTCAACCTGCTCTCTCTCCTCCATACTAGGGAAAATAAACAAATAAACGGCCGGATATACACTTGGAGATGCAGGACATATATGGACTTTAACGGGTTTGTGTATGTTTAATAGTAGGTGAGAAGAAAAGAAAAGAAAAAACGACGGCTTTATACAAAAAAAAAGAGGTAAAGTGAGTGATGGATAGAGAATAATGGAATGTGTTCCTGGCTAAGCATGACACTCGATTGCCGTTGGCTTAGTAGTGTGATAATGGCAACGCACCCTTCCACATTTTTTTCCTTTGCGCCTTCTAGAACTGAGAATGGCCTCGCAGGCTTCTTCTTGTTTCTCATCTGCGAAACACCCACGCAAGCGATCATAGTGTTCACTGGTCAAACTCACGCCTCGAAGGTAACGAGTCTCGTCAAGGAAGCATTGCACAGCATTTGGGAACTGGAAGGAGTCTCTGCTCTTTAGCAGAGCTTTTCGGGTGGTGTATGAAGAAGACTGCCATGGAAGCATGCCGTTCATCATCCAGGCAATAGTGTAAGCCAGGCTTTCCAAGTCATCATGCATGGTGTAGGTGTAGGCTCGTTGCTCCTCTTCCGCCAAAAGCAGTCCAGTTGGGGAAAAGTGACCAGAGCCCCAAACAATAATTTCCGCCACATCTTCACTCAGAAGAGCAAGTCCCCAGTCCACTAATATCATCCGTTCGTTGGCTAAAACGAGGTTGTGAGGACGAATGTCTCCGTGCATCACCCCACGCTGATGGGCTTCCTCAAGGACACCCAACACTTGCACGGCGAAGATATAAGCTTGTTCACAAGGAAGGAACCCGTCACCAGATTGGATCATTTGTAGTAAAGGGAGTCCACAGGGGGCCATTATCAACGCATCGTAATTTAGGCCCAAGCAAGCTCCATACCCTATAAGGGAGGGGACGCCTTCTATGCCCTTCAGTTTCTGCAATGCTTGCAGTTCGGATTGGAACTGCCCATTTCCTTGCGGAGTGCACTTGACGGCCACTACCGTTCCGCTCTCCATTGTCGCCTTGTAGACTAGGCTCGTTGAGAGGCCTAAAAGGGAGTTCAGGTCAAGACAATGCTCGCCCACCACAAGCGTATCAGGAAAACTTGGCAATTGATAACCGTGCTTATCAGGCTTGGACCGCAGCAGGCGAACTAGTATTTGGAAGCCTTCAGTCGGAAAGGTGGGCCTGGAAGATCCCTGTGTAAAGAGGAGAGAGAGAGAGAGAGAGAGAGAGAGAGAGAGAGAGGGAGAGAAATCGTTAATATGAATGAGGATGAAGGAGAAAGGTAAAGAATGTACTAAGGGGAAGAGTGGCATTTTGTTTGTTCTTTCGATCATCTTCTCTTCCCTCGTTATCCTGATGAACATGATTTCGTCTACAGAAGTCAGAATACAAAAAATAAATTGCCGAGCTGTCTGGGTCAACAATGCGCGCGAACCATAGGTAACCGCTTGCCCAAGTCCGTGGTTCAGCTTCTCCTGCAAATTCGTTTCAATCTCGCCTGTCATCACCAGGTTGTTCCACTGAACATAGTTGTCAGTGGATGAAACCAAGGAAATGTCAGGTCTTAACGGGAGAATGTAGCTGTAGTTTTGGTTATTATAATGGTCAGTAGTGTATAAATGCTGTCTGAAAAATGACACCTGCTAGGTACCTGTTGTTGAACTCTTTTAGTGGCCCTTGGTGTGTAATTAGCCGCACCATTTGGTCCATGAAGCGTTGAAGTTGTGGCTCCCCACCACCAGCCTCAGGGATGGGTATTTCGTTAAAGACACGCACCCACAGGGATTGGAGTGTCGTAGTGTCCACCGGTTCAATATAGTTGGTGATTATTTCAGTTGGGTCTTCTTGGCCACAACAGACTTGTGCTCCTACTGAGGCATAGCTGGCGGCACTGAGGGAGGATAGCTTTCTAAGTTGCCGCTCAATCTGGAGCTCTTTTTGGATCCTCTGGAGCTCGTTTTCTGACCATTGTCGAAGCTCCTTTTCTCTCTGGAGCTCGTTTTCTGCCAATAATCGCAGCTTCTTCTCCCTCTGGAGCTGTTCCTGGACTGATTCTTGCCCTATTTGCATCGAGAGAACGATGTTGTAAGTAGAAAATAATTGGTGACTATTTTTTCAAGTGTAGGGAAGACACTCACTAACTTCCTTGGGAAAAAGGTTTCTTATATGCTGAGGAAAGGTTTCTTTTAGGGCAGTGTATACCTCTCCCACGGTGGCGCTTGCGGCATTGAGCCTGAAAGGAGTTCCTTGTGAAGGATACACAACCACCTGACCCTCTTTTATTTTAACTGTGTGAATTTCTTTTCGCTCCCCTTTCCGCACAGAGAGTTTGGAAGCCTTTTCGACCAGATCTCTGGAAAAAAGCTCCTCGTTATCTTCACTCAAGAGTTCAGCTCATGGCCTGACCCAGACTCCATGGATGGGGGTAGTAGCAGGAAAACAGGCAACCCAACAAGCTTTAAGCTGCCTTAACCTTTACAGACCGCAAAGCCTACAACCGAGAGTACTACCTTAGAAAGAAAAAAGAGAGAGAGATAAGAAAGCAGAGGAAAAGTGCCTGCAAGAGGCGAAGGGAATTCGATGGAAGAGGGCTGCTGAGGCTCAACAGCGCTATCAAGCTCGAGAAAAAGTAGAACATGAGAAAGAAAAAGAAGAAGAATCGAAGGCTCTGTGAAAAAAGCGGCTTTGACAGGAGCGAAACCAACGCTACTATGCAAAGAAGAAGCAAGCTAAGTTGGTTGCACGCCAGACCCAAGGAACCTCCACACCTTGTTTTCTTCAGCCCTTGCTTACACATCTGCTGATCTCCTTGCTACTAGCAAGATAGGCTTCTTGCCAACCTCCTTGCTGACCTCCTTGCCAACCTCTAGAAATTATTCTTTAAGTGCCCTGGGTCATGTATCACCATCACTGTGGTAAGTCTAGCATCCTCTTTCAATATTTTTAATACAGACGAATCCTGATCACATACATTGACTTGTAGTCAAGGTAGTAGGCCCTTTTTATCCAGCCACAATTTTGAAAAGTTGGACAACAAGGAGCAGAATAACAAGAAGAGAAAAAAGAGCAAAGAGTACAATAAACAAAAAAAAAAGGGTTGCAACAACAAAGAGTGACAAACGTGACCCAAGAGAAAAAAACATCAAAACAAAGAGGAGATGAGTACCTAGAAAATCATCAAAAGAGCCTGAACCCAGTGTTTGAAATGGCTTGGAATAATGCAAATCCTGTGGACTAGTCTGCAGTTTCTACTACTGCAGAACAAAGAGAAAAGAGAATGAGAAGCAAGAAGAAGAAAGAAAAAGAGTGTTGAGAATTACTCTTAACATATTAGTTCTGTTGCCTCTTTCCTTTCCTTTCCTTTCTGTCGACATCTGTGACGTGGACCAATCGCCTGCTGCCACATCGCTAGGCTTCTTCCTTTTATTCTGTTGCTTCCTTCTCTCTTTCTTTTAGTTTGTTAGTTTTGTTTTGTTCACACCACACCTTCCCCTCTTGATACCCTTTGTTCCCTTGTTCCCTCTTTGAATAATCCGTTTTATATTCACCCTTTCTAACAAGAGGAAGAGAATGTACCTACTGCACAGTGGGTTTAAAATAAAATATAACTCACAATTTTTTTTTTAATTTTAAACCCACTAAAACCCCTTATAAATAGATAGATAAGAGGGGAGTTAATTAGTAGGAATACTTCACATACCCAAGTGCTGAACAACACACACAAGTCACATATTTTAATGGACCAACCTCTGGCTACAAGCAGGTTCATCGTTTTGAGGTCTCTGAAGGTGCGCAATCCACTGTTAGGAGAAAAAGAAACAGAAAAGAGCATCAAACTGAAGAAGTCAATGTAGGAATTTGTGCCACAAGAGGAGAATAGAGGAGAAGATAAATAGTAACAATGCCATAGAAGTGAGGTTCAACAATGACGCCCACCAATGGTAAGATGTTTGGATCTGACAACCCACTTTCGAGAGGGAGGAAACAAGGAAGAAGATGAGAATCAAGACTACAGCATCTTCAAAAAAATAAAAAAGAGCGCAAGCTGGAATAATCTTACCTCATAACACCCACTTCTTTAAGAAACACCTCCTTTTCACACCCAACATACAACTCCAACTGGTATCCACCTTTCTTTGTTCTCTCATCTATTCCTTTTGGCCTAACTTGCGTTCTTTCTCAACACCCAACAAGTATAATATATGAAAGCAATTATGTTTATTTTTTGCATAACAAATTTTCTTATGGTCAATACCAACGTAACAAAAAACATGTTCAATATTACGGTTTCCTCATTTTAGGTATATAACAGTGTTTATCTTTTTCTATACCATTTGTAATGCGCCGTCCTTGCTGATACCAAGTATCTCTTGCAACATAAACTATATGACTGCGGTGGGGACAGAAGCCTCCAAGCAAGACAAGAGCAGAACCAAAGGAAGCGCCAGTGTAGACGACCGCCAAATAGCTCGTCCATACGAAAAACGCAGGGCTGGCCACAACCGGCTTCACTTGCCACAACACCGTCCGCCGTAACACTCCTTCCCACCCCAATTGGCTTTCTTGGAGTGGTTGGCGGTGTTCTTCCTTTCTAGCTCGATGAATGGAAGAAGGAGAAAGAGAAAGAAAATGTGTGGCGGAGGAGGGAAGAAGAGGTCCCTTGCCCGTTTCTGTGCTCTTTCCCTCTTCCTTCCTTCATCTTCCCGTGGGAAGGAAAGGAAAGGACGGGCCCCCGGTAGTTGCTTATCACAAACGAAGCAAAAAGCTAGAGCAAACCGCAACAGTGCAGTCGCTGAAGAAAGGGATACAAGCGTTAGAGCAGCCTGCACCTGCCCAGCCCTTTTGGAACCACTTTTCCAGCAAACCCAGGGACTCCCTGTCCTATGGCAGTCTATTGTGCGCGTTTTGTTGTCAAACTGGGTACAGGAACGGTGCCAGAAGGATAATTTACGTCAATTATCGATACGAGACAAATTTTATCGGCGATGTCGACAGAATCGAAAATTGGAGGAAAGAGAAAAGAAAAATGGAAGAAGAAGAGGACAACAGCAGCAGCGACCATCCCCATCTGATGGGATGGAACAAAGAGGACTTCTTCTCCTGCTCGTTGGACCTGCACACGTTGGGCAGCACGTTTCCCTCTTTCCCGCAATGGGTGGCGTTGAACGCCTTGCCCTGCAGCGATGAGACCAAAGAGCAGGACCGCCGCTTGGTGCTGCTGTTGGCTCGCGTGGCCTCTCGCGTGCTCTTCGCCGGCTCTAAGGTGGGCACTGTGAGCAAGGAGGAGGACGACCCGCTCCTGCACAAGCACGTTCGCGAGTTCATAGAGGCTTGCCTTTGGAGGAAAGGTATAAGCGGAGGAGAAGAGGAGGGAGAAGGGGCTCCGGAGATAGACAAGGCCTACTGCGCGAGGAAGCTGTTGGAAGAGCTGCAATTCCTCAAAGAGAAGTACTTGAGCGACCATTGGCACCATATGGACAGCATCATCGCCTGTAATCAACAACTATTGTAAGCTTCGTTCTTGTTCTTCTTCTTCTTCTTCTTCTTCTTCTTCTTCTTCTTCTTCTTCTTCTTCTGCTGCTGCTGCTGCTGCTGCTGCTGCTGCTGCTGCTGCTGCTGCTGCTGCTTGTTCTTCTTCTTCTGCTTGATCATTCTCGTTCGCTTTTCATTTGTAACAACAAATGCAAAACACGCCACGACAAAGACCAGAAAAAGGAAGCAAGGGAGAACAATCCAACGAGTCTTCAGCAAAGCTAACAACAGAGGAGCAGTGGAGTCGATATGGGCTTCAGCGAATGACGACACAGAACCACGACGAGCTTATCGCCTGCGCTCCCAATGGCAAGGTTCTGGTTTGGTTTTACGCGTCGTACTGCACTCACTGCGAACAAGTATCTTATTCATTCATGGCAGCTGCCAAGGTCTCTTTTCTGCTTCTCTCTCTTTCCTTTCGCTTATCTATTCTCTGCTTCTCTTCGCTCATTTCCATATTTTTGTTGTCTTCTTACTCTTCGTTGTGTGCATGCTATTAATCTCTCTCTCTCTCTCTCTCTCTCTCTCTCTCTCTCTCTCTCCTTCAATGCACTGAAGGAATTGCAAGGAGAGGCATTATGTGTATGCGTGGATGGACCTACAGAGCCCTCTCTTCGCGATAAATACGGTGTTCGCGCATATCCTACCATTAAACTCATAAAGTACGTACGCTGTTCTTTTGTCTCTTGTTAACATCAATGTTCAACACAATAACACAAACAAAGAAATGGAGTAGATATTGCCAAGTTTCCGCCTGAAGCTGAACGCACTGTCTTCTCTTTCCTTTGCTTCGTACGCGAGTAATTCGTTTCTATGCCTTTCTATCCCTTTTCATTTCTAAAAGCTGATTCAATCTTCCACGTATCGTATCTCTCTTTCACAAGCGATGGAGACCTGAAAAATGTGAGACAGAGCCATGGCTTAGCATTGTGGCTGCGTGCATTGAGCAAATGGAAGGTCCTTCGCACGGAACAAAATCTTAGTGTACAACGAAAGTTCAATACAATGGTGATGAAGTTTAAGGTTTGGGCTTAATTCTCGCTCTATCCTATCTGTTCTTTCTAACATATATGTTATAAAAAGGCATTGGGCTGTATGGACGAAGACAGTTGTGCTGCCCTAGTGCGCAAAGGAAAAGAGCTGGAAATAGAGCCTCCTCGAATTATCTTTTTGGGAGGTGGTATGGGCGCTGGTTCGTTCTTATTCTCACTCACCTCTTTTTCCTGTTTCTTTCTGCTTTATCGTTTCTTTTCTCTTTTTAATGAAAGGCAAAACGAGCGTTGTTGAGAAGAAACTTGCTCAAACAGAGTTCATGAAAAAGCACGGTGCTGCTGTTGTCATGTAACTAACCAACCAACTGTTTGTCCCTTTACTCTTCCTTTCTTGCTTTTCTTATTCTACTTCTTTGCTTCGTGTCTCACAACAGAATTGAAGCTGATGCGTTCAAGATGTCCGATCCAGTCTTCAGAGCATTGTCAGAGCGGCACCACAACGGCAGCAGCATCACAGCAGCAGGAGCAGCAGTTCACTCCTACTCCACTCAAACGGCAGAAGAGCTGTTTCTTCTCGCCGTTCGTAAACGCCGAGACATTCTTTTCGATGGCACTCTTACATGGTCTCCATTCTTGGAGCAAACCATCGCCATGGTCCGAGATTGTTCTCACGTCTACCGCAGAGGTCCGGGCTACGTTCGCCATCGTCGAACGTCTTCTCCTACAAGGAATGAAGGAGCCACGGAAAAAGAAGAGTGGATAGTAGAAGAGAAGTATTGGGAAGTGGAGGCGGAGTGCGTGCCACAGCAGCCCTACAGAATCGAACTTGTTGCTGTCACCGTTGATCCCCACGTCGCAGTCTTACGAGGTCTGTCCTTGCTCTCTCCCTTCTTCTCACTTTTTAATGGTCTAACACGAAAAGATGCAGGGCTAAGCAGAAGACTCGAGACAGGAAGGGATGTGCCAATAGGAGCACAACTCAGATCCCACCAGCTGTTCAGCCAAAACTTCATGTCTTATGTGCCTCTCTTTGACCAAGTCTCTCTCTACGACAACAACGAGAGCGAACCGGTTCTCATCGCTCAAAAACCCTTTTCCCCTCCTTCTTCACAAGAGGAAGAAAAGGCGTTGGACCACTTGGAAGTGCTGCAACGTTCTTCATTCGGATACTTCATGGACAAGACGCACATCGACATCGCGGCAAACAACGTGCGCGAGCTGTACGACACCAAAGCCATGAGAGAGCACAGCGAGAGCAACTGGCGGCACCACTGGATGCCAATCGTGGAGCACTTCTCCAACAAAGCCTGCTCCCTCCACGTCGCTGCCTATCTCTCTTGTTTATCCACCACAAACGACTAGCTTCTTCTACTCAAACAAAGCAAGCGTCATTGTAAATAAAAAAGAAAGTAGAGTTGGTTCCTCTTCTCTGCTTCTTAGTTGTTCTCTTCCTTCTTTTGTTGCTTTTGCTTGTCCTTTTTGTTGGCGCCGGCGGCCTCGCCCTCCGCCACGGTGACGGGCTTGGGCTGGGTGAAGGGCAAAAAGTCGATGCCGCCCATGTAAGGCACCAACGCCTCCGGCACCTTCACTCCCTCCGCCGTTTGGTGGTTCTCGAGGATGCAGCAGATGGTGCGCGTGGTGGCGCAGAGCGTGGAGTTGAGCATGTGCACGTACTTCTTCTCCCTCTCGCCCTTTTGCTTGGTGCCGAAGCGGATCTCGAGGCTCCTCGATTGGTAGTCCGTACAGTTGGAGCAGGAGACCAGCTCGCGGAAGCCTTGGAAGCCGGGGAACCAGCCCTCCAGATCGTACTTCTTGGCAGCGGCGTTGTTGAGCTCTTTGGAGACGATGGTGACAACACGGTAAGGAAGGCCCAACTATAGTTATCGTTATTGTCAACATTCATTCATTTGTTCGGTGATTTTTTGGAAAATGAAAGAGGAGAGGTACCGATTGATAAAACTCCTCAGAGGCTTTAAGCATGTTTTCGTGTTCTTCCCACGACTTTTCGGGAGCAGTAATGCAAAATTGTTCCACCTTTTCAAACTGATGCACACGGAAGATGCCCCAGTTGTCCTTGCCATGCGCGCCAGCCTCCTTACGGAAACAAGTCGAGAATCCTCCATATCTTTTTTTTAATGGAGTCAGTTTGTTTTAAAATTGCAAAAGCAAAGAAGAAAAAGAAGCAAAAGAAAGACAAACCTAAGAGGAAGATCGCTGGGTTGAATCCATTCGTCCATGTGATAGGCAGAGATGGGTTGTTCAGAGGTGGCGATGAGGTACATCTCCTCGCTGGTCTTCTTAACCTCCTCTCCGGGTTTGCCTTCCGTTCTTGTTCCAATTACCTTTTTAATTTGAAAATATGAAAATAAGAATAAAATTGAATAAAAAAACAAGAAAGAATGAGACGAGAGGAAGAAAAGACTGAAGGGCTTACTTTGTAGAGCTCTTCATCGAATTGAGTGAGCTGGGCGGTCTTGGCCATGGAGGGCTTGTTCATGAAGAAGGGAGTCTGGAGGAGTGTGTATCCCCTCTTCATCAAAAAGTCTTGGCTGTAGGTGATGAGGGCCATGTTCAAACGAGCGGCCAAGCCCTTCAGGAAATAACCTCTGTGGCCCGCCACTTTCACTCCTGCACAATCGAAACGCAAAATGAGGGTGAGCAAAGGGAAGGCAACTGGGGACAAGAAAGAAAAAGAGAAAGAGGGGAAGAGTGAGAGAGAGAGAGAGAGAGAGAAGGTGAAGAACAAACCTCTTTCAGGAGAGTAGCCATCGATCATGGCCAAGAGCTCGTGGTGATGAAGGGCGTCAGGCTTGGTGGCGCACTCTCCATTTATGCGTACGATTTCGTTGTTAGCCTTGGTTTCAAAAGAGGAGAAGTGAGCCAAGGAACAACGCAAAAGAACAGAACAATAGAAAAGAGACAATAGGAAGACGAGAAAAGAACAAACCTCATCATCGCTGACAGGAACGCTCTCGTGGACAATGTTTCCAATCTCGCTGAGCTTGGGCTTGATCTCGTTGGCCGTTGTCTCCACGTCCACTTCCAACTGTTTGATCCTTTGAGAGATGGCGCCGACCTCTTTCTTCAAAGCCTCCTCTCCGTCTTTATCTTTGGCCTGCACAAAAAAAGGGAGCCAAAAAAAGGCGTCAGTTTTGTCATCTGGCAACAGAGAGAGAGAGTTCGTGCAAAGCGGAGAGAGAGAGAGAGAGAGAGAGAGAGAAGAAGGAAGTGTTGAAAAAAAAAGATGAGATCAACCTTCCGTTTCTCGTTAATCTCTTTGCTCTTCAAGCGCTTGTCTTTCCTCAAGTTATCGAGTTCAAAAGTCACTACACAATTGTTTTAAATTTGACGATGAATATTAGAAAAACGGAGTAGTGAACGAATTATGATGAAAAAAAATAATAAAAATAAAATAAAATCATAGCGAAAGCAGAAGAAGAATAAGTACTTTGTCGCCACTTCTCGTCGAGGGCGATGATTTCATCGACCACCTCCACGCTGGCATATCTGCGCCTCTGCGACTCCCTAATGATGTCAGGGTCTCCTCCAGCCTCCTTGCGAAACAAAGTGATGTCCAGCACCATTCTATTCTTTTTTTGTGTGTGTGTGTGATGAAGCGAACGAATGTGAAACAAGTGGCCACAGGGATCTCTCCCTCTGTTCTTCTCTCTGCGCGTCGACGAAAACAAAAAAAGAAAGAAAATATTTTGAGGCGAATTAAAATTTTTTATTTATCTATTTAAGGATGTCGACAAATAAAACCCAAGATTTTTCTCGGAATGACAAATTTGATTGTTTTTGGACGAACGGAGCCGTCGAAACAGCCGCCACCAATTCCCCACCAGTCCTCGTCTTACGTCTTTTTCTCATACGATTTGGTTTTCGGCAGAGCATTGAAAAGGAATTGCTGCTTCGTTGAAAAACAATAAAACCGAAATGAAAAGATTGCCTGCTGTGGGATTCGAAACCGGAGAATGGAGGAAGAAGAAGGAAGAAGAGCACCTTCCCCTTCCTCCCCTCCCTCTTCTCTCTGGCCAAGGATGGTGGCAGTGGCCGTGACCACAAGGAGGGGCTCCTGGAAGGAAGGTCTTTTTGCTAGACCTCTTCAACATTGGTTGTTCCTGGCGCTGGAGTTCGGCCTCGTGGTGGGCTTCTCCTTTTTGACCTGTTACCTGTTCATCCTGCCCTACTGCGGCGCTCTCTTTCGCTGTGGCTGCTCCTGGGTTTGGTCAGGTCAGGAACACGCTTTAGTTTGCATCGACCTGTCTTTTTTGCTAAGCTAGCTCACCCAAACTCAGGGGGTCTGGAACGCTGCAACATTCATAGTCCCCATGGCCCGCACTGTCCTTGGTGCGCGGCTAGCTCCGCTCTCATCTGGTTGCCTCAGTACGGCACCTCCTTGGCCATGACCCTGGTGGGCCTTCTCACCTTGCTCTTCTGTCGCTGGAAAGCCGCCGCTGCGGTCCGCCCCAAACAGGGGGCTCCTCCTCTTCCATTGCACCTCCAAGAAACGGAGCCATTGTTGAATGCTTCTGCCTCTGCCGCTTTTCCCTCCTGCCACAACAAAGCCGCCACCATCGACCAACACTCCTCGTTGGTGGTGCGAACCAAAGCAGAGTGGTGGCTGCCTTTGTTCCTCATGACCGCCACGTTCTTCCTGTTTGGGCTGTTGTTGGCTTTGGTCTGGCAACGAGCAACGCATTATCCCCACCCTATGCCTTAACTTTGGAAGAAGAAGAGAGGTGAGAAGAAGAAGAAGAAGAAGAAGAAGAAGAAGAAGAAGAAGAACATGAAGATGAAGAACATGATGAAGAGGGAGAATTGTAATATGTCCTGAGAGCAGGAGAGAAGAGGACTTCCATGTAAGTAGTATGACCTTTGTTTTAGTTGCAATAAAAAAAAGTACAAGAGCAAAGTCCCTTCTTCCTTCGTCCATTAGTCTGTTGATACACTTCCTCTTTGCTTGTTTGGCCAAAAAAAAAAACATAAAGAGAAGAGACCGATCTCTTCTCTCTCTCTCTCTCTCTCTCTCTCTCTCTCTCCTCTTTCTTTTTTCCAAAAAAAACTTGTGTGACTCATTTGCTCACCTCGTTTGCTTTCCTTCGGAACTCATCAGCCTTGTCCTGATCTCCAGCCTTGTGATAAACCAAGGAGACGTCCTGCAGGAAGGGAGCCAGGGCCTTGCTCCTCTCCCCGTGCTCACGTTGCCACAGGGAGAGGGCCTCCAGGTAGGCCTCGACGGCCTGGGGCCACTGGTTGAGGTTGGCGTAGGCAAAGCCCAACATGCTGACGGAGATGGCCAGGGGCTCGAGGTCCTCGGGGGTCTTCTCGGCCTCCTGCTTGGCGGCCAGCAGCTTCTCCACGGCGGCCTCCCAGTTGCCTTTCCGGGCGAGCTGCATGGCGGCCATGAAGGTGAGGCCAGAGGCGGAGGGCGGAGGGGTGTTGCCCATTTCCTTGGCCTTTCTCACGCAGAGAGCGTCCATCAAACGAATCGGGCTTTGCAGTTGTGACATGATCTTGTGTTTGCTGTTGCTACTTTTTTTTCTTCCTTGGAGTGGGGTGTACTAGTGTTTTTTCAAAAAAAAAAAACCTGAAGGGAAGAGAGTTGTGAGAACAAATCAAAAAAATAAAAAAAAGAAATTGGAGGAGGAAAGTTTAAAATAATAAATTTTTTTAAAAAAAAACAAACAAACAAACAAATCATTTGGTGGTCACATACCTTGTTTCTCAGGCCAGGAGGAGTTGGTAACCGTCTCTTCTTCTTTGCCCCCTTCTTCTTCTTCTTTTGTGCTATTTTTTTTTCGTTGGTTCACTTTTTTTTTTTTGATTGCGGTGACTCATGTCGACGTTTAATATTACCCAAAATGCAGTGCCCCGACAGCCTGGAAAAAGCTCCACACACATTTTTGTCCAAAACAAAGGAGCAAAATTACTGGCGTCGCCGAGGTTTGGCTGGCCCCTCTGCGATTCCTTTGAATATTTGTAGACACGCCGCTTCGTTGCGGTGGGACGCATAATAATTTTTTTTTGTTGGGTGTAGAACGCTATAGCGAGGCCTTACCTCGCCTGTAGGAGCCATTTTGAACTCACTTACGCTAAGGGAGGGGAGCAGCGTTCTGGTACTCAAGGCAGGGAGCAGCACCACTTTTTCAGTAGTGGTGGTTAGACTCGGGCAAACCGGAATGAGCAAAGACAAAAAGGAGAAGGAGGAGTGGGAAAAGCACGAAAGGCTCAGAAATGAGGTGATCAAGGAGCTGGTAGAGACCGAGTCGGCCTACGTGGACCATCTCAGCACCATCGTGGAGGTCTTTGTGGAGCCCATCAAGGAGAAGAACATCCTCACGCCGCCGCAGGTCCAGGTCATATTCTCCAACATCGCCCTGATCCTCACCATCAACACCGAGCTCTTGGAGAAGCTAAGAAAGGTGAAGAAGAACAAGCCCTCCACGCAGAACATCGGCGAGATCTTCCTGAGCATGGCCGACTACCTCAAGATGTACACGCAGTATTGTTCCAATCAAGGGAGAGCCCTCGCGGAGATAGAACGACTGGAGCTCGAGAACGAGAGGTTCAAAGAGTTTCTCGAGGTACGTCGGTCCTTCTGCTCATGTGTTTTATTTTTGCTTGGGAAGTTGTTAATATAGAGACCTCTCTCTCACTCTCTCACTCTCTCTCTCTCTCTCTCTTTCTTGTTGGTGTTAACAGCAATGTAAAAGTAAACCAAGATGTCAGAGGCAAGACATTGGAAGCTTCATCATTAAGCCCATCCAACGCATCTGTAAATATCCTCTTCTCTTGAAAGTAAGCCTCTCTCCTTCTCTCTCTCTCTCTCTCTCTCTCTCTCTCTCTCTCTCTTCCCTTCTCCTTCCGGCCTCCTCTTCCTATGCTTCTGTTCCTTTCTTTCTCACAAAGCGACACAGGAAATAAAACAACATACCCCTAAAGACCACTTTGACTATGAGAACCTGGAAGCGGCCTACAACAAGGTCACAGAGGTGGTCACCGACGTTAACGAGAACAAGCGTCGCATGGAGAGCGTTCAGAAGCTGTTGGAGATACAGAACACGGTCCTCAGCGATGGCGTTCCTGTGCTGAAGCTCGTGGCTCCAGGACGGAGATTCGTGCACGAGGGGACATTGACGCATATCGAAGCTGGCAAGGAGAAGGAGCGACAGTACTTCTTGTTGAACGATATGATCATCCTGGCCAAGAACACGCGAACGAAGAGCGCCTCTCGCACGATTTATAAGCTGTCAGAGGAGATATCTCTGACGAACTCTCGTATCCATGACCTTCCTGATGGAGACTGTACGTCCCTGTCTCCGTTTTTCTTTGCTTCCTTTCCCTCCTTTCTTCTTCCTCCTTCCTCCTTGCCCTTTGCTCTAACATTCGTTGTCGAAACGCGCGAACAAAAGCAATGCGGAATGCCTTTGAGTTGCTGAGCACCGAAAAGGCGCACACCTTTACCCTCTCCACCACTCCCGCCAAAGCCGAGCTCCTTCAACTGCTGCACGACCTGGTCAAGGTCTACAGCGCCAATGGAGCAGAGGGCAGCGGTGACGATGACCGTCGTGGAGGCCACTCCATCAGCCTCGTCTCCCCGTCATTGAACGTCCTCTCCTACGCGCCAGGACGGTTTGGCCAGGACATGATGAGCATGGCGGCACAGACGAAGGAGTCCGAGATAAAGATCCTCCAGAAGCAGAACAAGGAACTAGACCAGGAGCACAAGAAGGTGCGGGCTGACTTTGTGGCCGTCATGAAGGCCAACGACCTCCTCCTCAAGAAGAGGCAGCGCATCGAGGAGCAGATAGAGGCGCTGGAGGAGGAGAAGTGGAAGCTGATCCAGTCGGACTATGATAAGAGCTGCCTAGAGGTAAATAACCAGAGGAGAGCCAGGGACTATCGCAACGAGGAGGAGAGGAGGAAGGCCATGGAGCAGACCAGGAAGAGCATGGAGGGAGTGGATGATAGTGCGGAGCTTGAGGGTAACCACAAAAGGGAGCAGGGAGGAGGAGTTAAGAGCAGGTTGGTGGACTTGTCGACAGAGCTTTGGAAGAACCCCTTCCCAGAGCAAGTCTACAAGTCCTTTGATATCCTCGCCTCTCTCGCCAAAGAGTTTGTTGTTCCTCTCCTCCTTTCTTCCCCATCCTTGCTTTGTTTATGCCTTTCTTATTGTCTGCTTTCCTTCGGTTCGTTTCAGCATGAATGTGGAGCTGAGTCCACCGGAGGTAGTGTTGGTGGGCTTCAAAGGGCACGGCAAGAGCACCCTCCTGGAAGCTCTCCTCGGTCATCCCTTTTTGCCCTTCCAGCAGCAACAACAAGAGGGCACCAAGCTGCCCCTCTGCCTCTCCATGCGCCACAACCCCGATTGCAAGGAGCCCCGGTTCTCCCTAGTCTACTATCCCGGAGCCTCCAGCCACGGAGGCGGCAACAGCTTCGAGGCCGTCGGCCCCTCCCTCGAGAAGGAGACCATCGAAGGGATCACCTTGGAGCAACTGCCGGAGGCCATTCGAGCCAAAGCGGAGCAATACGCCGAGAGCAAAGAGGCCGCCAACCAGGGGAAGCCCTCCTCCACGTCGGTGTCGCAGTTGACGCGACTGGGCGGCGACTCGACCATCTACAAGAGCGCAGCAGGGGACATGACGGTGCCGACGTGGAAGCCCACCGCTCCCTCCAAGAACAAGAAAGGTCAGAGGCCTATTCCCTCCCTCGCTCCCTTACTTTGTGTGTCCCTTTCATTAATGAAAGAGCAAACTTCTTTTGATGTTACAAACCCAACAGATGCGTTCAACTATGCAACCATCGAGGTGGTCTACGAGTGGGAAAAGTGTTGGGACCTGAGGCTCATCGACACGCCGGGGCTGATGTACGGCAAGAGCGGCACCAGAAAGGAGCGTGAGGAGGTGGAGAAGCTCGTCCGCCGCTTCATCTCCCCTCCCAATCGGCTTATTCTCTGCGTGGAGGAGTTTGCCCCTCCCAGCGACCAGTCCACCCGTGCTCGCAACTACCTCTACGACCTCATCGGCCGCGCCGATCCTGCCTTCGCACGAACTCTCTTTGTGCACACCAAGTTTCACCTCCTGTTGACCCAGGTGACCGCCGAGCCTAGTCTGTTGGGCCAGCTCCTCGCGCAACGCCCCTTCAACTCTGTCTACGTCTCTCTCCTCAACTCCGCTGCAAGGGCCAAAGTCTTGGCCTCTTCTGCTTCATCCATATCGGAGCAGTATAGGACCAGGCTCATACAGTGTTACGCAAGGGATGTGGCGGACCTCGAAAAGATGGACTGCATCGAGAGGCTTGCCCCACGGCTGGGGGTCAACCACTTGCGCCGACGGATCCTTGAACTGGGTTGGAGGAAGCACCAGGAGCTCATCCCTATGATCCCCTTTCTGATGGCTTCTCTTCAGGAGGAGACAGAGAGGAAGACTGCAGTGCTGAAAGCGCAGCTGGAGGAGGTGGAAAAGGAGCTCAACGCCCTGAAGCAACGTCCTCAGAAGCTTCGCTCTATTGCCAGCGGCTATGCCACTGAGTTTTTGGAGCAGTTCTTTTGTGCGATGGAGAGTCGCATCCATCAGTCGGTGACTGCCGCCATGTCCTCAGCCATCAGTTCCGGCGCTGTTGGCCATCAGCGCAACAAGGAGGTCTCGCTCAAGTGCAGGAGCAAGCATGTGGATATCTCTGGCAAAGCCTTTGGTTCGTTTTATTTCTTCTTCTTGTTTTCTGCCCTCCTTTCGGTTCTGTTCACCAACAACATTGCAGAAGAGGACTCGGTGTTTGGACTAAGAGACAGCGCTCAGCCGGAGCACCTCAAATGGACTACTCCCTACTGGGACTCCAACATTGACAACGGCGGAGCTCAGCTCCGCAAGCTCATCACAGAGTTTCGAGACTTGATGGAGCAACGATTGTCGCTGCAGTTCACCGCCATGGAGCTGGCCACCGTTGCCATCTCCACTTTGCAGCCACCACAATCCTCTACCTCCCCTTCCTCCCCCACAACTCTGGAGGAGAAGGCAAGGCTTCAGGCCAAAGCTGTGGAGATGGCAGAGAACAAGTTTAGAGAGTTGGCAAGGCCGCTGATCCAAGCTCTCTTTGCAAGAGCGAAGAAGATCATGAAGAGAATAGCCGCCGCGGTAGATCTGAAGCTCCGAACGAGGACCATGTTGGACTACACTTCTGCTCAGTGGTCCTCCTCTCCCGCTACTTCCTCGTCTGCCTCTTCCTTTGGAGCGGGAAAAGACATTTATTCTGTGTTCTCTCCGGCAGTGGCTATGCTCCAGCGCCACAACCCCAAGAACACCAGCGAGAACAGCAAACGCTTTTGGGAGTATAGCGCCAACTCTTCCGGGTATTTCCTCAACGGACTGAGTCTTCATCAGAATGCTGTCTCTTCATCATCTTCTTGTTCTTCGGAGGACAACAACATCAAGTTGCAAGAAGAAATGAAGAGGAGTGGATTGGATGGAGACCTCCATGAAAGAGTAAGAAAGCAGATGCAAGCTCAGTTGTTGCACACGTTCCAGCAGTCTTCCCCCCAGTTGGCCTATATGATCAAGGATCAGTTCCTTGGTTGTGTGAAGAGAGCGGTGAAACGAGCAGAGATGTCTTGTTTGGAGGAGATCGATGCTCCTCGCTTGATTTACGTGTTGCCATCTGCTTCTGTTGACGATGCCAACAGCAGTGGTACTTTTTCTCTGCAGTCTTTTCTCTCTTCTCTGACTCTGCTCTTTGCGTTTCTTCCCTACTGCGTTCTCTGCTCTTCTTCTCACTGCTGAAAACATGCCATTCAGACTCCGAAGCAACCGAAGAATGGAGTGACTCAGAAAGCATTTCTGAAAGCACAACTACAGCAAGCAAGACTTCCTCCATTGGAGGGGGAGGAAGCATTGGAGGAGTTTCGGGAATTGGCAAAACCACCTCCAACAAACTATCTTCCTCCTCTTCCTCACCCTCAGGGTCGACCATCCTGCGGAAGCGGGACAGCGTAAAACCAGGGGAGAGCCTCACCCCTCTCTCTCACATGACCCATTCTCGTCGAAGCAGCAACGTGACACCCTCCGCCCTGAGCATCGGGCGCAACTCGATAAGCCCAGGCACTGCCTCTCAGTCGCTGCTGGCTGCCATCGCTGCAAGTAATGTCGCTGCAAGCAGCAATCTCAGCGGAAGTGGAAATGGTGGAAGTGCTCCAGGCAGCAATGCTGCCAGTGGAGCCTCGTCGGCTGTGGGAACCCCCGTTGCCAACAAAAGAAGGAGCATAGAGTTCAAGAACGCCACCATCTCTGCTGGGTCCACCATTGTAATGCCAACTGGAGTTCAGCCGCCTGCCTACACCACCATGCACCACCGAAGGGACTCCAACTCCGACAGAGCCAAGCTTGAGATTGGCATGAGAAGAACTCCCAGTGGGGGCAATCTTGGGGTTTCCTCTCCTTCTCCTTCGGGATCGGGTGGACCTTCCGCTCCATCTCCTCTTTCTTCCTCCACTTCGGGTGCTCCAGCTGTTGCTCTTTCATCCTCCACAAGTAATGCAGGAGGTGGAAGCGTTGGCGCATTCATTGGAGGAAGTCCTTTGGCTCAACACTCGGAAACCAGCGCAGCGAGAAGGAACAGTGCAAGCAGAGAGAAGGAGCCGGGGTCTTCCTTGTCAGAGCTCTCTATTCGTAGGGCTGAGTCGCCAATGCATAGCTCCATCGATGCGGGCAACTCCTCAAACAAGCTTTCAGAGGCCAATCTTTTTGGTATTCCCTTGCTTGGTATTCTTGTGCTCTTCTTCCGGTTAACCTTGCTCATTCACGACAATAGGTTTAGATGGTGGCAACGCCCAGCTTATGCGTTCCGACTCGATGGGCAGCTTGTTGGGGGTAGACTTTGCTCATGGTGGTGGTGCCTACGTTCATGCCAACACTACCTACTATGGCGTGCTGGACTCTGTTCAACCCAACGATTTTGGGATGGGACCCGCTACAAGGCATGCTCTTCAGAGGGAGTTCATCCCGATGGCCACCCTATTCTTTGAGGACATTCGCTCCAGGATCACCTGCAACGTTCTCCTCAAGTTCCACCAATACGTCATCGTACCTTTGTACGAGATCTTTTATCTTGTTTCTCTTGTCGCTTGTGCTTCTCTGTTTTTCTTCTCTTTTCTTATAGTGGCTTATCTCTTCTTGAAACAAACACAGGGTGTATGAACGTGGACTGTTGTCCAGTGGCCTGCAAATGAAGCTTAACGCATTGAACGCCAACGACCTGGAAGAGCTCTTTGATGTGTCTCTCTATCTGAAGAGATTGAAGCAGGAGTTATCCAGCCTGGAAGACCTCTCCAACAGGTGCAAGCAAAGGGAGGATCACTTTTATCAGATCTACCCCAACTTTAGTCATCCTTCTGTACTTGTGGACATGAAGAAAGAAAGGAAGATGAAGAGAACGACCAGCATGAAGAGAACCACCTCTTCGGCGAGAAAGGGAAGCGGCGGGAAAGAAAGCGCCTCAGGTTCATCTTTCTCCCCTTCTCACCACTCGTCATCATCAAAGAAGAGCTCTTCTACTTCTGCTTCAAAGTCTTCGGGAACGACCAAACAAGCCACAGGGAAGTAAGTTTTAGCCGAACCAAAGGATTCGATGAATTTGTGTTGTTGTGGTATGATACTTTACATAAACAACCCATGTGTTTCTTTAAACCAACTCTCTGAAGCAGTCACGTTCGAGTTGAATGATCTCGTAGATGGCATTCATCCAGCTCTCCAAACAGTTCTCGCTGTCGTTGTCGTTGTCTTTCTCTTTGTTCTTGTTTGTCTTTTTCTTCGTTTTCAGTTCCGAAAAGACAAACAGTCCTTTGGGAGGAGA